>RCWM02000433.1:735000-963470 GCA_003667255.2 Euschistus heros | reverse complement strand
AATTTTAGCTTGATCAGTGATTCATTGCTATGATTCTTCATACAGATTTTCAATGGTTGTTTGATCTAGGATTTAGTAGTTACTCCAAGTCAACTTAGGATGAATCACTAATAAAATTACTTAAGAAAATCAAGCAATTTTTATTTTATTTTCGCTGTAAAAAATATAAAAAATAGGTATATATTTTATATATTGTATCTAACTATAGTTTGCTTATTGACCTCGATATATAATGTAATCGGCTACCTCCCTCCCCCTGCTTTCGTTTCGAGAGGAGTGGCGAGTGTTTACCTTGGGACCTGAGGGGTACGCAACCACCGCCATCACGATATTCAATTATTACCATTTAAGTACACGAGGAAACAAATTAAAAATAATACCTCTGAATATAATTGAATTACGTATTTATTCTCGTACTTATAAACCATACCCATAGCAGATAAAAATGTCAATATATTAATATAATAAAATGATCAAAGAGGAAGGAAGACCATCCGAGTTCCCGAAACTAGAAAACATCTTAAGCTTACTTCTAAAAGACTGTAGTACCAGAACGTGATATTGTGACGAATATGCCGTACATACCACTTTAAAGGGGACTAAAACTGACATACTGTACAAAACACTTACACTTACCAAAGGTGAAATTGCTATACCATGAGATGTGCAAGAAAAGGGATGGACTCATATTTTGTTTTTGTATCTTAAATAAATAAAACCGAAAGGGGAGTTATACAAAAAATAAAAGCAGGAATATGCTCCAGAGTTATTTACTGATATTTTTATTCAACCAAAAAGTAATAAAGTCTTTTTCGATTTGAAAGATCTTTTCAACGTAAGTGTAAATTGGAAAATGAGAACTGTATGACGTACAGTTTAACATGATGTCAAGGCAATGTTTTATTTTGTAATATCAAGAGTGAGATTAGGATATCTAATAAAGAATGAATGATTTGAAGAAATGTAAAGAAGGATGAGAAACTAAAGATTAAATGCTGAATACCAGAAGGTTGATCCAGATAAAGTTCGAAACAGAGATATCGAAACAATTTTACAGATCTAAAGCATGTTGGAATCTCCATTAGTCGTGGTACCATAAGATACTGCAGGATCACTTCATGTGGCTCTTTTCGGCATTATAAATAATAAGAAGGGAGAAATAAATATATCTGTATAATTTACATATTATATATGTAAATTATTAACCATGTTCTGTATATGTATAGCATAAACAGACATTCTTAAGAACTTTAATACCGCAAGTTAAGGCATTAAGTTCTCCGTTAATCAAATCCTTTAAATGCAAAAATCCTAGTTTAAGTCCATAATTCTCAGATAATACCATATAAAAAATTGTCTATAACGACCTCTAGTATATAATAATTATTATTATTATTTTTTAAGTATGTATTCGTATATACGCAGAGGGTTAGTGTTCTTAAGTGTTTTTTCCCTAAATTCTGTCGTAATAACAATTCATAAAATTTAATTAGAAATGTTATTTAATCTTCTTTATCTTTTAAAATTTTTGATATTCCTATTTATAGCCTCAATGGTGTGAAATTAGGAAAATCTTGCATATTTTGCTTTGTAATTGGTATTTGTTATAAGTGGAAATCAAAGCCGCGTACACTGTCGGCATTATGTTCCTTCTTCCATTCACGACTATCTGATGCTTTTAATGCAAGAGTTTCAGTCTCTTTTTAATTCTCCTATTTTGGAATAATTTAATCTCCATTCCTTCTTAGATTTGCTCTGACCTTTTCATGGGTTTATTTTTATTTCATTTTTTTAATCTGATTTGATAATGCACTTTAATGTATTTCGTATAGTTTTATTTGTATTATTTGTAGGTGCCTACCATCCAACCAATATATCCCCGTGCTTTAAACTGTTTCTTTTGAAAAATTCTTTATCATTCGTGCTCCCTCATTATTGAATTCCTTACCCATCCCTATTCGGAAAGCTTCCTTAACTTCTTTTACAACGAACAACAAGAAATAAAAAAACCTTTACACTACGACCCATTAAGAGTATTAGGTCAGTCGGCTGGCGAAAAGGCCGATCATTACATCAGTTGGAATTCGGATGACATCGGCAATGTTCGAGGTGCTTCGTTTATAGCTCGATAGCCATTTGTACATGTAGCTACAGGTTTTTGTTTATCTTAAATTATTTTTTTATGTTTTCTGTAAGCGGATTTGCAGCACAGTGTTTTTTTAGAAAAATAATTATGAAATTCTATCATGCTAAAAAAGACGACACGATATCTTTCATTAAAGAAATTTATAATATACTAGCATACTCCGTCACGACTTCACCTGCTCTTATAAATGAAGAACTTAGATTATTTTAACTAATAATTGAATTTCATTTTTTGACCGTTAGAAATTTTGTATTTGTAAGTATAGACTTTATTATTATTCCTTCAATGATATTCTTACGCATGGCAGTTAGTTCAGATTAGATTTTTGAAGAGTAAAAGCATAATTAGACATCCAATTTAGCAGAAATAATTTTATCGATCCATCTGGTTGGATTTTAATTTCCAACCATAAAAACATATGCCTGGTGTAAACCTTGTGTCTGGGCACTCAAGACTATACATTATAATTATTATGATAGTAAAATTTATTATTATAAACCATCTTAGAACTATGAAGATGTTATAGTTAAAATTTGGTACTGTAGGATATAATATTTTTACAATTGCAAACTCTGTTGCAGAATGGCCACATTTCGGTCGATTTGTAAACTACTCTGGAGTCCACATGTCGCTCCATATATTTATAGCTTTTTAATAATGATTGAACTGAAAATAAGTAAATTTTGTCATAAATTTCTAGCTCTATATAACACCGTACCTTTGTAACCTCTCTCGAATGATGCTCGCCACCTATCGGTCAATTATTAAACTTCTCTGCGCACCACACATTTATCGTTTTTTATAGCAATATAATTAAAAATATTTAAATTTTATTAGTGCTAAACCATCCTTGAACTATGTTAAAAATTGGTGCAGATTGGTTCAGTAGTTTTCGCGGTTAGTGATCACAAACGAAAAATGGCTCGTCCTCTTATATAATAGTATAGATATAGAAACATTACAAAAAATTCGGTTACTTTTTTTTCGTGTTCCTACCTTTCTATAACATTTCGATTAAGAATTAATATTTTTTAATTATCACAAAAACCAAAACTGTGAATAAAAAAAATTACCCGTGCAAAAATTAGGTTACGTAATTTCTTTACTCAGTGCTATAGCCGGTATCGTGTTTCTTTCTTGGTAATATTATAATCTTTCTTATCGTTCTATAATTGATTACGACAAAGAAAAGGGTTCCTGTCCCTGTATTATATTAAAAAGTGTAAAGGTGAATCTAAAATAAAAATTATAACCATTAAAGGCCATTTTTTTCATTTCAATCAACCTATTTTTAAGCGAAGAAATATAAATAAATAAAAATAGTCGACTGCAAAAGCAACGAATCAGTCACCCTTGAGGACTAATGCTCTTATCTATACTTAAGATATATTGTTGAAGAGGATTTGGAAGAAATCACGCTCAAACCATCAGGTTTTTCCCCAAATTAAAGTACCCACTTTATATGGACTGTGTGTGCCCCAGGAGGGTCGATCAAAGGCAATCCAGTGTTGATATACAGAATGCAAATTTTCTGTCTCCAGCCGGACTAGAACTCGAGCCGAGAGCATGGCCGTCTAGTGTCCTATCCACTGAACTTTCACATATTCTTTACTTCTTTTCAAGACAGTTTATTTCTCCACCTCATCGAAAATTAATCTTCCACTACTATTTAAATATTAATTTTTCCTTTTTTTTCCTATTATTTATTTTAGTATTGCTGATATGTAAATTTGTAATTGATAGGGTCATTTAGGGCACAGTGTAAAATCAAGATTAGCTTTGTCATTTTTTAATTTGACTTTGGTTTCTCTTTGTTAGCTAGTCAATCTCATGTTCCCTCATCTGTCATTGGACTTCAATAAATGCAGAATAATCAACTTGAATAATGTTTCTGGTGAGTAAGTATATGTTCCCAATAATCTTCAATTAGTTGGCGTTGGAATAATAAACAATGTTTCTTCCAATTTCCTATTTGATATGATTTTATTTTAAAATCTTAAAATAACGAATTTATGATTCAAATACAAGACTAAAACGACAAGAAGCTGCCCGTCGTTACAGACTACTTCAACATTTACTAGACAAACGTTCAAAGCTCCCAATTAATTACAAAATACTAATATACATGACTGTGAATAGACCTATCTGGACGTACGAAGTTGAGCTTTGGGGGCTCCACTAAACCATCCAATTCATCTCGTATCCAATCCTTACAATCCAAAATCCTTCGAAAAATCCTCAATGCACCTTACTTTGTCACCAATAAACTTATCCATAAAGATCTTAATGTTCCATATGTTGCAGATTTAGCCCAAACCAGATATCTATCCTTTCATAGTAAGCTCCATAACCACTTAAATCCCCGAATTTCTCAACTTGCTTCCCACACTATTCCTGATAATCCTCCAAGACGTCTGAAAAGAAGATGGGCCAGAGAGCTTCTAGGGTAGAATTTTTATTAAAGAGCTACTGATGAGTAGTTCTTTTCAAGTTTTGTCACGTTATTGTAATAGTTAACAGCACATTTACTTGATGTATAAATTTTCTACAGTTGTAAATTTCAATAAATTGTTATTAAAAAAAAAAAAATTATTCAAATATTAGGGTGTGTGGGGGGACAGTATAAGGTAGCGTATCATACTGTGCCTCTTTTGATCATTTATACTTCTTCTTCTGTGTGGGTTCGGAATTGGAAAGGGAATACTAATGTCATTAAAGTAGAAAAAATAATGTTAAAAAAATTATAGATTTATTTATGCCTAATTCTTACTAAAAAATTGTTATGGAACATAATTGAAGTTAAACATTTTCTACTTTTAATATTTTATATTGTAAATCTATGTTTAGTTTCCCCCATTTTCTTATACTGTCCCTTAGTGGCTGTTACTGCATATAATTTAAATTAACTTCCAAGTATAGTTTTAATATTATTTCAAGCCTTTAATTAATGTTAAATGCTGTTGAGTTCATGGTAAATGGTTTGAAGACGATGTAATCAACGGTTTGTTTTTTCTAAAAATACAAATGACGTTTTTGTTACACTATTCACTACTTGACCTCAGACAGTTATATCACTAGCCATACATCCCTGTCGTTCATAGGAATCAATTTATTCCATTATGTCGTTTATCCCTCATTTTATATTTCTTTGATATTTTTATTTTTTAAGATTAAAATGGTTATTAATTAAGAACATTAGTTCTTTAGTAGTTGAACATTTTTCTCTATCTAACTTTCTTGGACGTTTTCGGCATTCCAGCTGTTGATTTTTTATAGATTTTTATGTGTTTTCCCAAATCAAAAGCAAATAATTGATTTATTTGCTAAATAATTATAAATAAATATAGAGCACCAAAACACTCCGAGAAACTAATAACGTAAATCTCCCGAAAATATTCGAAAGTAGACATAACTCTAGACACAACAGTAAATTCTTTTTTTTTAACATATAAACTGCCTTTTATCTATTTAATAGGCCCCCTGGCAGCCAGGAACTGGACCCGGGTAAGTCAATAAGCTTAATGACTACCTGGTGTTAAGTGCTAATTATAAATAATGCTACGGCAATTATCATTGGTCGCGGGATCTTTATCTGGGCCGACCTCGGCCAATAGGAATCGCTCTCATTTAATAACACTTATTCGGCTTTTTTTTCGGGGTCAATTTTATTAATGTATAATTGAGCGAAAAAGGTTCGATTAACTTATCTTTATCGATTCTTCACCATCGATTTAAAAAGAATCTTTTAAGAATGGCAATAGTCGTTCATTAGGAGAGCACAGATTTATTTTATTTAATCCACTCCAAATTAGACATCAAGATCTTTTATACAGTTTTAAATGGCTATTTAAAGATATGTTTGTGTAATAATTCAATATAATCAAAACTTACTTTATGATCAATGAAACTTTTAAATGTTTTTTCATGCTTATTTTCGTTATTATTACAGTATATTATTGTTCTCATCCAATCATTGTTTATCAATATTTTTCTTAATTATTAATTAATAAATCTCTTATTGAAATCATCACCAATATGGTGTGCAGATCAGAAGATAATAACATTAATATATTTTAATTATTTTTCATACAATAATCAAGCAAATAATTTAAAATATTCTAATCAAATCATACAGTAAGATTCCACCAAAGACCAATGAACCACGAAAAATAGAAGACGGGTACAGACTTCAACAGCATTGATTAGCAGAAACATTGAATTGGACATTAGGAAAATGAAAACATCAGAAGATTGCTTGAAAAAAGACTAACTCGACAAATCGTCGAATACCTCTTTAAACTCAAACAGCCAATATCGATCAAAGAGAAATAAAAATTATTACAAGCTGTCTATTCACTGAATGTAGCATTGCTTTTATTTATTATAGTGTTTTAGCCTCTCGATTTTGTTATTTTATTTTCTCATTAAACACCGTGATTACATAAGATATTCATAATGTAATTATTCTTGAACATTAAAAAGCTCATTTTATTTTTATTTATTTATTATATTATTATTAACTAAGAATAAACAAGAAAATCATTGTAACGTGATGGGAATATATAAAATGGCATTTTAAAATCATGATATATCGGCTAATCAATATTTGTGTTCACCAATATATATCGTGTACCAACATCCATAACCCATTAAATTGTTGTTGTTGTTGTTGATATACAATACCGTTCTTTTTTTTTTATAACCGTTACTATATAGTATATACTACGACACTCAGCATGTGTGTATATATACACACACACCTGGCAATCCCTGTCACGGTTTCTTATGAGTTAAATAATTTTAAGTAATAATTGAAGTTTCATTTGTTTATCAATGCTAATTTTGATGTGAAGTATGCATCAGAGCATTATTTCTTCAATTATATTTTCACTCACAGAAGTTAACCTGGTTAAAATTGCATTGATCAGGAGTTTGAAAATTACGTAAATCTTAACTAGACATCTAATTTTTTAATTTATTATATGTGCTTATTAATAAATAGAAACTATTAAGAATAGTTTATTCTTACATTCTTACATATTACATTAATCTTACGAATAATGTACTGCACTATCGGGGCATACAATCGAACGCTTATGAATAATTTTAACGCACAACATAAAAAAAGAAAGGTTATACATTTTGATTATGTAATGTTTATTCGGCACAAATAATTTTATTGATTTTATCGGGATTAATTTTAATTTTTAACCATATAAGTATAGGGCAAAAAATATCGTTTCCTACACTCAACATTGTACATTAAAATTGTTATTGCTTCTAAACCTTCCTAGAACAATAAAAACGTTGAAGTTAAAATTTTGTACCAATGGGTTCAGTAGTTTTGTCATTTCAAACTCTATTGCGAAATGGTGCTGACCACATATCGGTCGATTTTAATTTTCACCGGATACCTCATGTCTCATCATGTATTTAAAACATTTTTACTAATTTAATTGATTTTAAGTTAATTTTCTCGATATGGTGAATTATGTCGAGAAAAAAAAAGAAGAGATAATTCACCATATCGAGAAGCAAAAATGGGAATGGGCGGGGCACATCTTAAGGAGAACTGAAAGATGGTCAATGGAAGTGACTGTTTGGACACCCTATTACTACAAAAGGCGAAGAGAGGAAGACAGTTTGAAAAGATGGAGTGACTTCTTTAAGAAGAAAGCCGGACCACTATGGTGGAGAATGGCAAGGGACAGAGATAAATGGAAAGAGAAGTGGATCCAAATCGCGAACCCGGCTTCCCAGTAGGCTGGTCACCTGGGAAAGTCTAGACCTATACTCCCTGAGGGAAGGCCTATGTTCAGACTCGCAGAAGAATTTTGTTTGTAAATATGATAATAATTGTGGACTTATTTGTAGATATGTTAAATTTTTATTTTTATTGTATTTATTTGAATTATGGTTTATTTGTTGAGTTATGGACATAATAAAAGGCTATTATTATTATTATTAAGTTAATTTTAATATAAATTCCCAGCTCTGTATAACAACGTACCTTCGTAATCTCTCATACAGAACGGCGCTTTTCACCTATAGGTCAATTTTTAAACTTCATAGTTTTCCATTTATTATCCTTTTTATAATAACAAATTGATTGTAAATCAGTAGATTTTTTTTATTGCTAAATCTTCCTGGAACTATAAAGATGGTATAGTTAAAATTTGGTACAGATTGGTTCCTAGGTTTTCGTGGTAAGTGACAAACGAAAAATGGTTTTCCTTCTATATTACAGTGTATATATCTGTATACAAAAGGACTTTATCTTTTATCTAATATATTTTTTGTTTAGATAATTTTGAGTAAATTACAAATTATTTGAAAGTGAATATATTAGATATTCTATTTTTTTTTTTTTTTTTGTTTTAACATAAAATGTAGATTAAAAAAAAATTAGGGTCATCCCATCATTAAATACGAATTGGTGTCCCGAAGCGATTGTGGAATCTACATAAAATTTCTTGCAACCCAGCTGTAAGAAGTAGGTGCAAAGTACTTACCTCTTAAACGTAAAATAGTTTTCTCATGGTGATTGATTTGTTTTCATGGTTAAATTTCAATTCAAAACGTCAAAATCTATTTCCTTCACGTGTCCCATAACTTGAGTTGGCAACGTTAAATTAGAATAAGTTATCAATTTTTGCAATTATTAACTTACTATTTTTTCTAGTACTTCTGGTAAGTTGCAGTATAATAAATTTTGTAATTGAAACTGAGGCTAATTGGTCACAATAAGAAGAATGACTTAATGCCTGTGTCCCATAGGATCAATCTATTTCCCTCACATTTTTTGGAAAACTCCGTCAAAGCATAATTAAGATTCATTTCATCACATTTCAGGCTGGCAACATTGCAGAAGCTTCCCGCCAAACTGAGGGTAATCTAACTTACAGCAAATTTCCTTTGTTAGTTGTCACAAGTTTGTATCGAATCAAGTGTTCGAATCGTGTCATTCATAATTCTATTTCCCTCAGATAGTGATTTTTCAAAGAAGGTAAGTTTGATTCTTGTTTTCTTGGCATTTACGTATATTTACGTATATTGGCATTACGTAAATTTACGTATATATAAAATAATATATACGGCATTTCCCTTGTAGTTCAGAGTTCCATTTGTTTTTTGTTTTGAAATGCGTGTGATGTTGTAAATCTCAAATCAAACTCAAAATTCTATTTCCCTCATTTCTATTTCCCTCACTTTAAATGTGAGGGAAATAAATTTCAATTAGAAAAACTGTAAGTGAAATAAGATATAAAAAGAGACTTTTTAGATATATTTTCACTATTTATATTAATTTAATATAATATTCATTATATTCGATTACAAAGTTTAAATGTATATTATAATTTCTTACGATTTTAATGTTTTTCTTTCAAGTTTTATGTTTTATTGTTTAATTAATGTTAACTAATATCTTTTCATTGACTAGTTGATATCATACTCTACAATTCTTTTGTACTATAAATGTTTTATTTGAATTGTGAATGTTTTTCTATTTCCCTCACACCCTATCAATTTCCCTCACATTCATGATTTCCACCATGATCATAAATGTGCAGATAAACTTTATTCTATGAAGGCATTTTTCGCTAGTAATATTAGTAGGTTTTTATAAACATGTTTATGAAGAAAAACCTTTTTTTTACGTAACTTTTTTCTAATGGGATCACAATGTCGAAATTCCGACAAAATGATAAAATGACCCCTTATATTCATTTAGAAAAGAGTTTACCATTTTGTAAAAGTTATATAAAAAACTGGCTTGGATCATTAATACCCTAAAGTTGTGACAGGCACCGAAGGGTGAAATCCAAAATGGAGGAGAAGGACACCAAGAACACACTGGAGGCCAGTCAGTCTCGGGCCTTGGACCTCTTCTGTTCCTGATCTTAATTCAAAGCATTATCCCCACTAATCATCCCCGAAAATTCTTTTTTGCATAACTAACATGGAATATTTACGAACGTCAAAAAAAAAAAAAAAAAAAAAAAAAAAAAAAAAAATGAAAAATGACCCCGTCGAAATAACGTTTGATATGTTAATAAATTCCCATTAATTTGTTTTGTTTTTTTTCTGAAAAAGGTGAAGGATTAATATTAATTAAGTATTTTTCAGTAAAACATCAGATTTTGCCTCAAAATATTTAGATCAAGGAAGATGTTTCATCCTCTTAAATATTCTTATTGAGGATGATGTTAATTGACATATTTATTTATTAGTATAGTAATAATAACATAGTCGTTATTATTTCGATATCATACCGAATTTCACAATGATAATAATAAAAATAAATTATAGTTTAAAAAACTAAAAAAACACGCTTTAATAGCGAACCGAACTAAACCTATCTTAGAAAAAATCTAATGATCTACAACTATTAGTGGATAACACATTTTGATTGGATCAGCCATTTTTGGATTATAGACTCTTAAACATGACCAAAACTAGCTTTTTGAGAAAGTTGGCGACATTCGTCGATTTTCGACAGTCGATTGCGGCTAAACGCCTAAATCAAATTCATCTTAAGAGATATCTTTAGACGCACAATTTAATAAACTTTAATTTTGTAACTGACACATTTTTCGATTTAAAGCTTTTTTGTATTTTTTTTTTTTTTTTTTTTGCAAAAATTTGAAAAAAGGGCAACAATTTTGGGTTTTTTTTTTCCACCCCCCCCCCAAAAAAAAACTTTCCGCTCATTAAATGTAGTCCTATTTTTTTATTTTATTCTCAGTACTCATCTAGACCATATTCATTTTACAGTTATAAGCTCTCTGTTCGCACTTCAATCTCAATTTAGCTAAAATACATTTTTAGTTTTCTTTGCAACCCCCTGGAACGATTCTCTCTGCAAAACAATTTGCAATCTGTTTTCTGTCAAAGCGTTCACAAACTATAGCAAATTATATTAAAATACGAACTAAACTTCTAGAATCATGTTTTCCTCTTAAGCCAGTTCAAATTATTGCTTTCAACCAATCGTAAGTGAAGCATAAAATTGCTGTAAATTTGATTTAATCTTGACATAGATCTATCAAGCACGAAGATTTTAAAAATATAAAGGAAGATCATATACTTTTCTTAATTAAAACCTGTACCACTTACAACCCAGGGAGGGTCTCGGGTTCAGTACTTAGGTAGGCTGTACTGTTTCTAAGCCAACGGTTGTGAAAGGAGGTGATTTGGCCAGAATTCACGCTCAACCGCCAGGTTTTTCCCCAATTAAGGGTACCCACTTTTTAAGAGGCTGGGTAAGAATGAAGTTGAGGAGATGACAGTTGACATGAGACAAGTCCCAGCAATCGTGCCATCCACGGAGGAAGACTGTACTGGTGTAGTACCAGGCAGGGAGGAACCCACTGAGGAAGGCGCCAGATGGGTGCGACTCGGGAGGGGAGCTCGGAAGAGGTTAGGCTGGCTCATCGGTCATGGCTACGGGAGGGAGGAGGCCCTGAGGCTGTGTCTGGAGCCAGTCAGGAGACCTCCCAAGAAAGCCGAACCGGCAGAACGGCCCATGAAAAGGGCTCTCTCCAATACTCCAGAAGGCAGGAGAGAGCAAAAGAGGGTTAAAATGAATACCTCTTTTAGAGCCGAGGAAAGGGTTGAGGGGCGTTGGGCACCCCAGAGACCCTCTTTCAGGAACGTGGCGCTGGACGCAAAGAAGATTGGGATCTTTCATGCACTGCACCCAGAGACCACGCTAAGTAATGATCAGTTGCAGCTGATCAAGGAAGGACTCATGGGCGAGCTGGGGAAGGATAGGAGTGTCAAACCCCAGTTCTATGCCTGTCTTGAGCGGAATGGGTGGCTGCAGCTGAACTGCGCAGGCGATGCCACTGTTGAGTGGGTTAGGAGGGTAACCCAATCGTTGGCCCCTTGGGAAGGAGCCAGTCTGAATGTCAAAGGGGAGAATGAGTTCCCTAAACGCAAGGCTCTGATTCTATACCTACCAAAAACAGACCTGGAAGTGGAAAAGATTCAGGACAGATTAGCTGGGCAGAACGCAGGCGAGCTCCACGTGGACTCTTGGAGGTTCTATAAAAGGGACGAGTCTTCTCCAGGGTTCACCGAGCTCGTCTTCGGGGTTGAGGACGGAGTAGCTGCTCTCTGCTGGCCGGGGAGGGGGCCAGGCTGTTCTATGGACTTGGCCTGGTCAACTTCAAGGTCTGCGGGGCTAAGCGGCCGTCCGAAACCTGCGACTCCGTTCAGGCTCGGACTGAAAAGACCAGAGAAGTGGGTGACCAAGAGGCACAAGCGGTGCCTTCCACTTCGTCTGGTTTAATGAGGAAACCGGAAGGGGCCAAGAGGACCGTGGAAACACCTCCTCCAGCTACCAGTGTGGCCCCCAAAGTCGTGAAGGATGGAGAGGGGAGAAAGACAATGAGGCCAGTAGGGCCTCAGACACAGTGGCAGGATCGACAGCGGGAGATGGGCAAGCAAAGGCCCAGAGGGTCGGGCAAGAGAGCCCGTCCTCGTCCTCCCGAGTGATGAAGGTAATCAGGTTCCTGCAGGCGAACCTTCATCATGCAAAGGCAGCTTCTGGCGTGCTGGCGATGAGGTTCGCCTCAGAGGGCCTAGACATAGCCATGGTGCAGGAGCCATGGGCGTTTAAAGGTCATGTCAGAGGCCTTAACACGACGAAAGGTAAGTTGGTTTACTGTGAGTTAGTAGAGAGGCCAAGGGCGGCCTTACTCATTCGCAGTGATTTTAAGTTTTGTCCGATTACAGACTTCATACGGGAGGACCTGGCTGCTGTGGAGGTGGAAGTGACCATAGGGGGAGTGTGCCGACAGCTATGTGTGGCCTCGGCATACTTCCCTGGTGACTCGGAGGAGGTTCCACCCAAGGACGTCCGGGAGTTTGTGCAGCACTGCCAGAGGACCAACAAACTGTTCATCATTGGCTGCGATGCCAACGCCCATAGTCTGGTGTGGGGGAGCAATGATGACAACAGAAGAGGTGAGTTGCTTTTAGAGTACCTCTTAATTAATAATATTGATATTGCTAATAAGGGCAATAAGCCCACTTTTATTACAGCAAACAGGGAGGAGGTGCTGGATATTACACTAGTTAGGCCATCACTTAGTAACTATGTTAGGAACTGGCATGTATCAACTGAGACCTCAATGTCTGACCATAGGCACATCAGGTTTGATTTAGGGGTCGTGGGGGATATCAGCCAGAGTGTAAGAAACCCAAAGAGAACGGATTGGGATTCATTCAGGAAATGTCTAGCTGTAAAGATGGGAGACATTGAGAATATGATCATAAGACAACCATTAACAGTAAGGGCTTTAGAGGAGTCCTCAGTAATGGTCAACGGTGCGATCCATGAAGCCTACGAAGAAAGTTGCCCATTGAGGGCAACAGGTAATAAGGGGGACGTGCCTTGGTGGAACGCGAAGTTAGTTAGGCTCAGGAAGGAAACCAGGAGACTCTTCAACAGGATGAAGAAAACGGGGAAAAGGGAAGAGTACTCCAGGGCCCTAACAGAATATAACAAGGAAATAAGGAAAGCAAAGAGAGCCACTTGGAGAGACTTCTGTGAGGGGATAACAAGCACACCCGTAGCTGCTAGACTCCAGAAGGTCCTTGTTAAGGACCATAGTAATGGGCTTGGTAATCTGAGGAAACCCAACAATACGTACACTAACACAAAAGAGGAGACTCTTGAGTTTCTACTGGATACGCACTTTCCAGGAAGCGTAGTGATAGACCCAGATGGGGATGTAGAGGGGGTCTACAGGGAAGGACGGCCACCCGGCGGTAGAGACAGAGAGGAGGCTTCCCGCATCTTTACAAGTAGTAAGGTGGAATGGGCTATTGGGTCCTTCCAGCCTTACAAGTCACCTGGAGGAGATGGTGTAATACCGGCCCATTTGAAAGAGGGCAAGGAAATTCTTCTCAAGAGTCTAGTGATACTCTTTAGGGCCAGCTATATGCTGAGATATATTCCCCATCTGTGGAGGAAGGTTGACATGGTGTTTATACCGAAAGGGGGTAAGAGACCTCCTGAGGATCCTAAATCCTACAGACCTATTAGCTTATCTTCAGTGATACTGAAAACGATGGAGAAGATAATAGACGAACATGTAAAGGGTAAACTGCTAACTGAGCATCCCTTGCACCCTAATCAATTCGCCTACCAAGTGGGCAAGTCAACAATAACAGCCCTCCACCATCTAGTTGGAAAACTGGAGAATGCACTATCTCATAAGGAGATAGCACTATGTGCCTTTGTGGACATAGAAGGGGCGTTTGACAATACCTCACACACCACCATTAGGGATGCGCTAGAACACTTAGGGGCTAAAAGAGCTCTAGTAGAATGGACACACAGTATGCTTGTGTCAAGACAAATCACAGCGAAATTGGGGAGCACAAGAAGAACGATAATAACCAGGAAAGGCTGTCCTCAAGGAGGTGTGCTCTCCCCTCTGCTGTGGTTGATAGTAATAGACAGCCTAATTAAACTGCTCACTGAAGCTGGTTTTGAAGTTATAGGATACGCAGATGATCTGGTAATAATAATCAGAGGGAAGTACATCCGTACCCTACTAGAAAGGTTGAGAGTAGCCTTTGACATGCTATGGGACTGGTGCATTGCTCATGGGTTATCAGTTAATCCGGGCAAGACTACTGTAGTCCCATTTACAAAGAAGACAAATGTGGCGCTAGAGTTGCCCAGGTTAGGAGGACAGGAGGTTGTGGCAGCAGATAAGGTGAAATTCCTGGGATTAACTCTTGATAAAAAAATTGACCTGGAAGGATCACCTGGAGGTTATAAGAGCGAAAGCAATCAGCTCTTTGTGGACATGCAGCAGATTGTGTGGTAAGAAATGGGGAATTAGGCCGCAAATGGTTTACTGGATATACACTGCAATAGTGAGACCAATGATAGCATATGGTGCTCTAGTGTGGTGGACAAAATGCCAAGAGGTCACGGCTGGAAAGCGGCTCAATGGGGTGCAAAGGCTAGCATGCTTGGCAATAACAGGTGCCATTAGGACCTGTCCTACAGCAGCAATGGAGGTGTTACTGGGGCTTGCCCCCATAGGCCTCTATTTAAAAATGGAAGCTCTTAAGAGTGCTATAAACATTAATAACACATATGGTTATAAGACAGGAGACTTCACAGGACATTTAAGGGTCCTGCAGGAATTCCGGGGAACTGATCTATGCAAGTTGGCCGACAGAATTCCCCGGGAATCCAACTTTATAAAAAACTTCAAAGTGGTTTTTCCCAGCAGGGAATGCTGGGCTACCAAGGTATTAGATTTCGAAAGGGGATCACACGTATGGTACACAGACGGCTCAAGGAAGGATGGGAGAGCCGGGATGGGCATATATGGGCCCAACTGTAAAATGGCAGTACCTCTGGGTACGTATCCATCAGTGTTCCAAACAGAGGTGCAAGCGATAGCGTTTGCTGCAAACAGAAGCCTCGATAAAAAACCTAAGGGCCAAAGGTTTTACATACTATCGGATAGTCAAGCGGCTCTGAAGGCTGTCCTTTCACCCTATGTTAACTCCATGTTGGTAACAGACTGTAAAAACTCCCTAAATCGGTTGGGAGAGGGAAACAAGGTCACCCTCATATGGGTCCCGGGACACGAAGGAGTGGAAGGAAATGAGGTAGCAGATGAGCTGGCGAGGAGGGGTTCTGAGACTCCGTTCCTTGGCCCTGAGCCATCCTGTTATGTACCTCAGTGTGAAATTAAGAGAATGATCGGGCGTTGGCTCGAGGAAGGCTGGACAGCACTTTGGGCTGGTATACCGGGGATGAGGCAATCCAAGCTTTTCATCCACCTGAAGAACAGAAGGTACATGTATCTTTTAAGATTGTCAAGAAAAGAGTTAAATAACGTAACCTGCATGCTTACAGGGCACGGGCCCCTGAGATACCATCTCAAGAGAATGGGCCTAGTAGAGGACACTGAGTGCAGACTATGTCTGGAAGGGGAAGAGTCAGCAGAACATCTGTTGTGCAACTGCGAGGCTCTTGCATACTACAGACTAAGATTCTTTGGGGACTCTGTGGTACAACCAAAAACAATATGTGAAGTGGATGCCAAGAACATATTGGGTTTTATAAGGGAAATTAAGTTTCTCTGGGATGACTGAAGGTGCTAGGATGTCACAAAAGATCACCGAGTGGTCGCAGTGACTGAAGTGCAGTGGTGCACGATGGGCCCTGTGTTAAGAATAATAATAATAATAATAATAAGAGGCTGGGTGGGCCCCCAGGAGGGTCTCCCGACCTCGAATTCGATCCACGACTGAAATAACAGAATATAAATTTTCTGCCTTCAGTCGGACTCGAACTCGGGCCCGGGAGCATGGTAGTCAAGCGCCTTACCCACTGAGCTACCGCGCCTCCTACTTTTCTTAATACAATATTAAAAATTTACACTAGATAAGGTAGCACTGCTTTTGGCCATCGGTTGTGTAAACTAGTATTTAAGACGGAATCTCTCTCAAACATCTGTTTTTTTACTCAGATTACGAGTACCTACTTCATAAAGGCTGGGGATGCCCCAGGAAGGTTCTTCATCCTAGGTTCGATCCTCGGTTAATATAAATGAACATGTAATAAATTGCATCAGTTGGACTCGAACATAGGTTTTAGGGTTGCCCTACCCATTTAGCTACCACACCTTAATATGTAATACATTAATGTTTATTGATTTTATCATAGAGCCCTTTCGTTAGGATTTTATTAATTTTTCTTTTATGAATATTTCTACTTTTTTTGAAGTAAAGAAAATATTGTTATAACGATTTTTTTATGTATTGTTTTTGTAATTTAGGAATTTTAAATATTAACAAAAATTTATTTTAGCTATCACTGATATAATGAGAATAATATTATTTTTTACTTATCACACTTTCCGAAATTCAAAAATGCATTCGTTTCAAAATTCTTTTATTTGACAGGCAATAAATATGTATCAATTTTTGGGCTAGCTAAACAAAAAAAAAATTGCATTTCTTTTATTGCAGTTTAAATGGATACAAAATTATGTAAATTTATCATTTTTTTAAATCACCGTACAAAAAATCATCAGCTGAACCTCCAAAATTTAAAAATAAAATATTGTTTTAAAAAACAGATCCTTAAAAGGCCGAAACTCTACTTTCCTTGTTTGGCCTTTTCTTCAAGGACTGATTATAATTTTTTTTTGTTTGCGTCGATTTTCGATCTTTTTTTTATTATTATTCAGTAACCTTTGAGGAAGGGACATAAAACGACTTTTAAAATCTTTTTTTGGCTCAAATCGGAACCGGTTGCCCAATTAAAACAATTTCTTTTATCAAAACAAACCAAAAAAAAAAACGGAATCCATAAAAACAAAAAAATTGTGAGATTTATAGTGAATTAGTTACGAAGGTGATAAGACATTGATAGGCAAAAAAAAAAAAAAAAAAAAAAAAAAAAATAAGTGGCAGAAAATTGGCAATATAAAATTATCTTTAAACTTCAATACATTTTAATTACTGTACAAGACTTTAAAATTATTCAAAAAACGAAAAGATTATTTCCTTCTCCAGCAACTTGTTAGGTATTCGTTCGATTTTTATATGTGCGTCTTATACGAATTGTTAATTTCTTTTGTAATGTTTTCAAAATAAGTATTATATTTTTTTTTCTTATCACTGATGTTCATGAACATTTCGTAGATGTAATTTATCTTTCTTCTTTCTTCTTTTTCTTTTCTTTCTTCCTGCTCAACAATATTTTGTTTTGAAACTGATGTAAGAAAAATCCTAACACTAAGCAATCAGTGAAAAATATAATATCAATTATTGAATTTTTATGTGACATAGTGCTTTAAACTCTGAAAAAAATTGATACTTTCAACTTATCTACTTTTTCTACAGAAGGTAATGAAGGGAATGATTACAATACTACCAGAAAATATTACGATTGCAACCAATTTGTTCTTAATTATTGATAATGTTTAATTGTAACCTCCTCAGCTTTGTTGTTATCTTTAGATAAATAAAAGTGTATTTTTGTTTTGAATACGTTGTTTTTGTCGAGAACTTCTGATTTACTTTTACATCAAAACTACGACACACCCTCGACATTCTCGACACGTTCAAAATATAAAAAGTATTATTATGTTTATGGAACGTAAATATTTTGTTTAACTTTTAATACTTGATTTTAGTAAATCCGAAAATGGTTGAATTGACCAATGAAAAATGAATGGTTATTCTATAATAGTTAATTCATTGAGAAGAGAACTGACCATATAAGTTGTTGTTCATACGCAAATATTTCTGTAACCGAATGATTTGATGCTTTACTCATTATTATGATAAATTAATGTGATAAACGAAATTGATTATAATACAGAAAAAAAAAACGATCAAATGAGAATTCTTTTAATTGAGTAACAATGAATGGGAATCAGATTTTCTTGAAAACATTTTCTTTTTTTTTTTTTCTTTTTTTTTGGATGGGAGCCTAAAGTCTTTATCTACTCCAACTAACACAGAAAGGACCGGTCACATGTTACCAACATCTAAACATGGTGGGAAAGTCAAGATTCATTTCGTGGTTCCTCCACGAAAACAACATATTTAAAACTATGTGTATTGCACATAAATGCATATATCGAGGGATCTTCCTGACGCCTATTATATCCATCCGATTGTAACGAAAAATTAAACACGCGCCAGGTAAAGATTCTGACATAGTACAGCAATTCTACGTTAGATAGCGCACGTGTCATGAGAATTAGGTTAATTTTTTATTTCTAATCCAAGGGTTTGCTACAAAATGGAGTTAGCTCCAGTATATCGGATAATGAAATTTATTTAAAATCTTGTGATAAATATTAGTTTTGTTTGATAACTCAGGATCAATTGTCAGTTATCATCTTAATCATAAGATAGGATATAATCATAAGACTCTCATTTTTGTTTGTTGCAAGTTTGTCCATTTTTCAAACTATTAGTATATTTTTTTTTTTCCAAAATATTGATAAGTGGAGCTACCTCCTGTTTGCAGCACTATTTACTATTCATGTCCGTTTCGATTCTATTAATAACTATATTAATGATCTATATAATGCAAAAAGCATTAATTCAATTGAACTACTCCTGAACGAATGCCTGACATTAACACGTTATACTAGGAGATGAAGCATCACTACATATTTAATTGGTACAAAAGTTAATACAAAAAAAAATTAATTCATTATCGCTGTTTAGGAGTAATATACTGATTGAAATAAACTCCCCGTTGAAATTATTGCAACACACATAATTCTCGAAAATTTCCTGGTTTTTACTTTCCATACTTGCTTTATATTCATATTAATATTATTTATCAAACGTGAGACATTAAGAATTAGACACATCAATGTTTTTCCTTATAAATAACAAACGATGGAATTTTAATTTATTTTATTCAAATTTACTTCAGTCCATGTTTATCATTCGTTTCATTATTTACTAGTATGCCAAGACTAGTGGAAGCAGTCATTCAACCCAAAGGGAGCAATATGTCTTATTAAATATAAATTTAAAAGTTAAAAGTTAAAATTGTAAAAAATGAAAATTTTAAAAAGCAAGTTTTCTAACTTTTTTTTTTTTGGAAGAAATATTGTAATTTATCATAATAAAAATTGCTTATGTCTAGTTTAGGAATGGTTATTATAGAATTCAGAACCTTTCTTTATTATGAAAAAGAAATACACTTTTTTATAAAAGTAAAATATTTCAAAGTGTTGCTTTTGACGGGGAGTTTAGTTTCAAAATGAGAATGTTATGAACCGCTTATTTCACGTTTCAATGATTTCACAACATGTAAAATCTGGAAAAAAAACTATAAAAAAAAAAAACAGTATGGAAATAAACCAAAACATTTTATTTTTTAATGGCAATCAAGAAAATTTATAAAACGATAATATGAGCTAGAAATATTTCTGTCTTAACACATATAAATATATTTTAGGCAATATACAACCTCTCTATTTTTTTATTTATCTTTCAAGTTACTATTTTTTTTTTTCTCTTGTAAAATGGGCTCTAAGAGATGGATTATTAAACAATTTATATGAAGAATGTTATTACATTAATGGTTATGAATCAATATTTTTTTTAAAAGCAAGCTTAACCGGTAATAATATCCATCAAATATTTCTTCAGTATCATAATTTCACATGAAGATAGGAAAATACATTTAAGTAAACTGAGACAAGCAGCCATGTGATTTCCGTTCAACTTATAATTTTCTAATAAAACCTCCATATACACGAGTATTATTAGACCACAAAACAATGAATTTATAATAAATTCTGAAGTCACTACAATAAAAAATATTTCATAAAATCCAAAATGTCTCTTATTACGTCTCATTCGAAACAATCCGTAATTATCACAAAACCTTATCTATTCTAATCCGATTAGAAATAAAGTCCATATTTAGATGAAGAACACACCAGTTCCTGACCTTCGAATCAGGTCCTTTCCCAATAAACCACCTAGAAGTCTGAAATGGCCTTGGAACTTTCTAGCATAGAGCTGAAATTGGAAAGGTAGTTTCTTTCTAGCGCGTATTAGTTTTTTCACAATACTTTCCTCTCATATCATTATATGTATTTTACTTTAATATTCACTTATTATAAATCTCAAATATATTTATTTAAATATACATTACAAACAAGAAAAAATATCAAACCATAGGACGCTGTCGACTCAGATGACTGCGGAGTCAGAAGTGGCTGGAACTGGAAGGACATCCTTCTTCCGAGTGATGAAAAGACTGCACTGATTGCGGCACGAGCCAAACTTTCTTCTTGATGGCTTATATAGGAGGAAGGAGTAGGAGGTGGAGGGTCCAAGAAGAGTCGATCGGGGAGTTTCTTAATTTGTTGGAAGAGAGTGGCCCAGTTGCCGGCACCTGCGGGCGGAGACCTGGAAACACCTGCCTCCAGGTTCTGCATGCAGGCCGGTCCTCCAGGAGTTCGTCCTGGAAAATGGTCAGCCGGCTCTGGAGAAAGTTATCCTCTCATCGCCGGGGCATAAAATAAAAAATTCCGACATCGGGCAGAATGTAAATTAATGTCAAACTAATATAGAACCCATAAAAACGGTAGTCCATTTTTTTATTATTTTGGTAGTATACATGCATGTCGTACAAATCTACAACCTTATTAGCGAATATATGGTACAAAACCTTCTTTAAAAACAAGTCTTGGTTTGTGTGTAAATGTGTATATATATATACACGTCATATTGAGAACTAGGTTCTACAATGCGGATTCATAACCTAATATTGTAACGAGGTTGATGACATGCACCAAGTTGGAGTACATAAGCCCCAATAAACTATATATATCAAACTAAATCAGTGGAAAATGATTTCAACAATAACAATAACTTGTAATAACTATTCGTTATTAATAACTATCGTTATCGTAGTAACTTGTAATAAGTACGTATTTAAAACTCGAAATAAGAAAACTCTAAAAAGATACAAACGGACAAAACACATATTACTTGTTGACTGAAAAACTAATTTCTATAAATTACAGAACAGTACACAAATTAAAACAGAGTAAATATCTTATTTTCATCATAACATTGATTAATAAAAGTTTGGTTTTGTATTATATATTAAAAGTAGTTTTATTTTCCTGTATATTATTATTTTTAATCTGGCTTGGATTATAATTCAACTATCATTTATTATCGTTTATAACTAATAATTATTATTATTAATTTAACTAGTATTGTTTATTTTGTTGTGTAGGTTTTTTTTTTCTTTTCCTACTGTTTTGTCTCGTTTCCATTATTCATTTGTTTATAGATTCCTCCTTATTACATATTGTTTCATGTGAGATGGGAGTGTATCCGGACATGTGCCTATGTCATTATTAGTCTAGTTTGGATTTATGTGATTTTATTTTTAATAAAGAATAAAAAAAAAAAAAAAATGGAAATTTTTCTGCCCATTTTTTGGACAATTAGCACTGAAGAGCAGTGTATGGTCTAGTAAAGTTCCTAATAGTCATAAAATCGCCGTTTTAATTCCCATCTCCTTGCAAGTCACTACAACACAGTATAATGCATTGGAATAATTATAAACGCAATATATTTCAATACAGGGTGAGTATCTCTTAGCGTAAAAAAAAAAATTGGGTGAAACTAGATCAAAAGTGTAGCCAAATGCCGCAGACCTCACCTTTCTATTCCAATCCGTTGCAGATATATGGTAAATAAACGATTTTTTGGAGGAAAGCATGTTTTTTACGATAAAAGCTGTAATATCTCCATTTTGTTTAAATATTTTTCAAATATTGATCACATTTTCGGATTTAGCAATAAATTTCCTATAAGATCGGAGTAATTTAACCTTGAATTTTACAAACTTGGGACCTAAAAAATATCTTTATCTTCACCTAATTTAGGGAAGTTACAATTTCTTATAATACTTCAGCGCTCACTGCTTTTCATAAAAACAATCCACAAAACTGCAAAGCTCTCAAAAACTTACAAATTTAATAAGCTTTCAAATGATATGTTAAAAGTAATGATTTTGTTTTAATTTCATGGAGAAATTTACTTTTGAAACCGAAAAAAAAAAACATGGTGTTCTCATTTAGCATACAAATCAGGTACTTTGGTAAATAAGACATTATGATAATCGCTTGATGAAAATCTGTATTTTAAATAAAAGAAACACTTCATTAGAATAAAAAGCAAAGAAAAAATTTGTTAATTTGAAAATAAAAGAATCACTGTCAATAAAGCGCCGCCAGAGTCCGTTATTTTATTAAATTTTCAAAATGTCCTCCATTATTTCGAATGCAGCTTCTTGCTCTCTTTCTCACAGCCCCTACGGTCACTGCTAAAGTCAGACGCTGTTGCAATTTGGCTCCGGCCTCCAGAATTCTCGTCTTTAGGACCTCAATGCTGGTCACTTCTCTGGCATATACCTCGCTTTTTATGTAGCCCCACACATAAAAGTCCATTGGAGCTAAGTCAGGTGACCTAGCTGGCCAATGTATCACACCATTTCTACCTATCCAGGTCGAATATCGTTGGTTCAGCCATTCCCGTACTGCTGCCGAATGATGTGGAGGAGCACCATCGTGTTGGAATATTATGTTTTGCTGAACATCAAGTGGAATGTCGTGAATAAGTTGTGGTAGAATATTTTGTAAAAAATCCAAATAACTTTCTCCATTCAATCTGCTGGGCAAAAACTGTGGCCCAATGAGTCGGTCCCCTATTATCCCAGCCCACACATTCACTGTAAAACGATGCTGGAAAGATGCTTCTTGAACCATATGTGGGTTTTCAGCTGCCCAGTAGTGCCGGTTGTGGACGTTAAAAATTCCTTCCCTTGTAAAAAGAGACTCATCTGTCCATAAAATTTTCCTCAGAAACTGGTGTTCTTGAATGTCTCTATTTAAAAGCCAGCGGCAAAATTGTATTCTATGTACATGATCATTAGGTTCTAGCCCTTGTACTTGTGTGAAATGATATGGGTGAAAATGTTCTCGGTGCAAAATGTTGATAACTGACCTTTGGGAGATACCAATTTCACGGGCCAAGTCTCTTGATGAAACACTGGGATTTTTCATTTACTATATCAATAATTTCCTCTTCGAGTTCAACATCATGAGAAACTTGTCCCAATTCTTGACGTAACTTATGAACGGAACCTGTTTCAGATAAACGTTGATGAGTTCGTGAAAACACTATCGTAGAGGGGAGGCGCCTATCTGGAAACCTAAGTTGTACTCCCGCCGCGCTGCACTCGCGTTTCCATTACAAAAACCATACAAAAAAATGTATGTCAGCGTACTCACCATTTGTGAACGTTGCCATCTTCGCAGGTGTATTGCCAAACAGAAAAAAAATAATCCCAATAAATAAAATGGGCCCTCAAGCTAAGGATAAGCAATATTAGCAAGGGTCTTTCTAATGATAGTGACACTTTTATCTCTGTAGCTTCTTAATTTCCAAATCAAACTTTCAATCATTATATCAAAATAAAAATAAAATAATAAACAATAATCCCCTCCCATTTCAAAATAAACAGGAAAATAACTATGAAATAGCGATAATGTGCTTAGTACTGAGAGAGTCAAAGTCGCTGTTGTTATTATGAATACCTGAACTGGCCTAAAATTTATGTCAATAAATATTATATTTTTTCTTTGCTTTTTATTCTAATGAAGTGTTTCTTTTATTTAAAATACAGATTTTCATCAAGCGATTATCATAATGTCTTATTTACCAAAGTACCTGATTTGTATGCTAAATGAGAACACCATGTTTTTTTCGGTTTCAAAAGTAAATTTCTCCATGAAATTAAAACAAAATCATTACGTTTAACATATCATTTGAAAGCTTATTAAATTTGTAAGTTTTTGAGAGCTTTGCAGTTTTGTGGATTGTTTTTATGAAAAGCAGTGAGCGCTGAAAAGTATTATAAGAAATTGTAACTTCCCTAAATTAGGTGAAGATAAAGATATTTTTTAGGTCCCAAGTTTGTAAAATTCAAGGTTAAATTACTCCGATCTTATAGGAAATTTATTGCTAAATCCGAAAATGTGATCAATATTTGAAAAATATTTAAACAAAATGGAGATATTACAGCTTTTATCGTAAAAAACATGCTTTCCTCCAAAAAAATCGTTTATTTACCATATATCTGCAACGGATTGGAATAGAAAGGTGAGGTCTGCGGCATTTGGCTACACTTTTGATCTAGTTTCACCCAATTTTTTTTTTTACGCTAAGAGATACTCACCCTGTATAATCCTGTTTGTTCAAGTTGCCAGCTTTAACCGCGGACCACCGGTGCTCGGGTATTATTCATATTTATCCTTCATGTCCATGTTGTTGATTATGCTTTATTATTAAATGAAATCGAAAGGAGGAGGGGAAGATGTCAGACATGCGTCGGTTCTCTAATTCGATTATTTATCTCCTTATTAATTCAGAAAAAACAGCTGCGCTAAAAAGGGTCACATGTTTCGAAAGTTATCGCGTCCAGGTTTTATGCACTTCGACGTCAAAATTTTCTAAAATCTAGGAATAAATTAATTTTTTAAATATTAAGACATGAATACCGTAGATCGACATAACAACAGGCATACTGCGAGACTGAGTTTCGAAGATAATGGATAATAAAAAGTGACAAGTTTTCGTATATAAAAATTAGATAATATATATAATAATGTATATAATAATTCTTTAAATTTTTAATAAATTAGAAAAAAATAAAGTGAAGAGACAAAAAATCCCCATATTTTTATGTTAGTTTAAAAAAAACTGTACAGTTTGATGCCCACGAAATGTTGAGATAATTTACCATTTCAATCTTTTTCATAAAAAAAATTTGTCTTTTGTCAAGTTAAGTTCAGATCTGTAATCATTTTTTTTTCCTACCAAACAATAAATAAATAAATCAAAATCAATAAATAAAGCTTGGTTATTGCTAATTTATATTATTAAAGAATCCGTTTACATCAGCTAGTGTTTTAATCCCTTCCAAATATTAAACTGAAATGCACCTATTTTTTCTAGTTAGGATCAAGTTAATTACGAAATACTACTTATAAATAAGTTAAATTTTTTAAATTTCTCTTAGAAATCAAATGTCAATATTTCTTTAATATGTTCGTAAACTGTTCAGTGTTTGAATGTAAATATGATGATGCTTGAAAACCTGAAAATATATTTTTTTAATTCTATTGAAAAATTTTTAGATATTAATATGAAATACCTTTGATATCTCCATATCTCTATATACTGCATATATTATTTCATATCAAACATTGAGGTGTTTATGTTGTTATAATAACTTTGTCGCTTATTTTTGAGTAATTCCCTAAATATCTTATAGAATAATTATCAAAATAAAAATCATAAACAGTACATGTACATTATATATAAATTATGGTGTATACAGGAATAAATAAAATCCATTCCAGCAGGTTTACTGCTTGGAGAAAAACACTAATTTTTTTTTTTTAAAAGTAATGGTTCCCTATAAATAGTTAAGTTGATAACAAAAGTAAAACAATTTTTAGGAGTTCAAAGTTACTTCAACAAGTATGTATTTAATAATATTTCTTTCTTTAATGTTTAAAAGATTACAGTAAATCTTTTAAAAATTAAAGAAACAAATAGAGAAATTCAATGTATGTTAAAATGAAAAATTATGTATATTATTTCTAGAATAACCAAAAATGAGTTCATTGGACAAAAATCTTTCAATACAAAGAAGACTCTAAGTATAATAAGTATAATAATTAAATTAAACTTCAATATTATTGTATTGGCAAATCTTAATCTTAATCTTTCCATATAGTTATTCTTTAGAAGGATTTTTTTTAAATTTATTTAATAACGTGGGGCGCAGTAGTTTCTTAAAAGCACTCAAATATTTCTTCTTTTTTAAAAAATATATTATGATACGAATTTAGTTTTATTTTTTAATTATTTAAATTTGTATTATATATAGCGCCCCTACATAATAGAGTCTACATTTGCTCCAGCATTGATCGCCAGTCATGACGGTTGAGTGCTGCCGCCTTCCAAATTTTGACACCAAATAGAGTTGTTGAGTCGATAAAAACAAGATCTTGCCATCATAGTCTAGATTTTCCGACGGGCTTCGTACCATAAATCTGCACGGCCAGAGACAGCGTGTGTTTCCTCAGGACTCATTCTAGCCAGATAATCTACCCATTGTAGCCAGAAGACCTCCATAAATTGATAAAATATCCACATCATTTTTACAGGTTTCGGATTTACCTTATTCTGAAGAATCTTTTAGAGCATATTACGCCGAGGATTTTCCAGAGAATTTTCCGTTCAAACCTCGGGAGCAACAACTCATAGTTTTTTAGAAATAGAACATCACTCAGATCCTTAGGTAAGAAAAGACCTGACAAGAGTTGTATAGATTTTCAGCATAGCATTCCGAGACAAGATTTCAGCAAGTGTTGCTCCAGGAAACTAGCTAACAACCATAGCCGGCCCATTTCGTCATCCATGCCATTTTATTGTTTTATATATATATATGTTTAAAATTGATTTATAATGTATACGTTATGAAAGGTAGTCAGTTGTGATTCTAATAGTCAAAGATAAAAATAATATTTAATTCTACTTGAAATTTTATTTTGAGATCTTGTCAGAATTCTAAATATGCTGATACCCGGCTCTCCTGACATATCACTGTTGTGCAAGACTCAGCGAACAGTGAACAGTTAACACGTTCCCGTACGACATTAATAGCACCAATAGATCATATTTAGATAAAATTCAAATGGTGGAGAGGTGGATTCGTGGATCAGATAAAATGAAGCCCGATCATTAGCAGATGTAAAAACGGGCAGTGACAGATCACCGGTAGGTCGGTCCTCACCGAGTTACGGCCCTAGGTTCACCAAATATTCAGATATTTTACAGATAAATGGTTGTATTTTTTAAAACTCTTAAGTTAACATCTCATGTTTCGTGTCAGAAAACATCTCCTCATAAAATTTATAATTGTAGTTTAATAATCTTATCCTAATGTGTATCTCCTTTTAGTTTAAATGTACCAACTGATATAGAAGACTAATAGAATGTAGATTAGTCCTAGATTAATTAAAAAATCTTAATTTTTTGTTGAATCTTTAAATTATGAAACTCTTCTTTTTACTCTAACTACTCTTAAACTTTTGTCTGGAACAGTTCTATGCTTATATTAATAATTTTTTTACAAATTGTTTACCTTAAAGAAACTATAACTTTCATAAAGTATACCAGAGCATTAATTATGCATTCATTGACATTATAGCCTGCCCTTTAATTAAATCAATGCCTAGACTCGCTCCTAGTCAAATTTTTCATCACGACGTTTTTGACTCTAGCAGTTGTTATATAAGGATATTATTTGGACAGATTTTTTTTAACCTAATAGAGAATAGTCTATCTTAACATGGGGTAACTTGGACCCTAGATGGTTGCAACCGAAAAAAAGTGTTTCTTCAATAGGTTGCAGCATCAGCTTGAAAACAAATTTATCTTCTTATCTTTTACTTATTATATTTGTAATAAAAAAACGAAACATAGAATTATTTATTTCTTTTTGTTTAATTTTTATCCTCTATTTCTTTTTCCTTTGTTACTACCCTAATCTCAGTGTAACATCGCCTCTGAACGTCGCTCTTTAACAGTAAAACTATGTTTAACTAACACCCAACACACATTAAAACGTCCAAAAGGATGATAATTTGTAAAACTATGTTTATAAACATTATATTTTAATGATACATGTACCAATGTACTACTTTCTTTTTTTTAATAAAGATGTTTTGAAGTAAAAAAAAAAAAAAAAAAAAATAATAAAAATCCTCTAAAATAAAAATCAATATTGTCAGTGAATGTAAATTAAAATTCAACAAAATCGTACATCACACAAATATTATAAATATATATATATATATATATATATATATATATATATATATATATATATACACATATATATACCTGCCAATTAGGGTTTTGTAGCCTCTAATATAGGTTCAGCCTCCCACTAATGTATTCCTCAGTCCATGAAATGGGTCATTGCAAATAATTCTTGTTATTTTCTGCTTAAAGATCCATTTTCTCCTAAATAATCACGTTTTGCCCTGTAATCATTTTTTCAATTTTGATTGCTGTGAATTGGAGATTACTTACCCTTTCCATTTCCTAAATCTTTAATCTAAAGCGGAACGCGATGATTTGATAAAGATAAAATAATGATGATGGATGTGTAAAATTTCAAATCATTATTTCAGAAAATCCCCTCGCCTCCGAATGGTTATTGTCCTAATTCTAATACACTATTATACATGGTTAAGTTCATTGATATAAAAACACATATGTGTCAGTAATAAATGTGTTGATATTGTTGACTTC
Organism: Euschistus heros; assembly: GCA_003667255.2. Taxonomy (NCBI): domain Eukaryota; kingdom Metazoa; phylum Arthropoda; class Insecta; order Hemiptera; family Pentatomidae; genus Euschistus; species Euschistus heros. The sequence goes on along the minus strand of RCWM02000433.1, from coordinate 934,378 downwards.
TGATAGTATTTTTATTATACACCTCTGAAGAGCCGAGGGAAAAGATAACCAAGGAAAAACCTAATCGAAAAATACTATAAATCAATCCGATGCATATCAGTGCGACCGATCGAATTCTTATTTTATCCAGCCTATATATTTATTTCAATTCCGCTGTCTGATCCTGGTACCAGGAGATTTTTTTTTGTTAATGATTGTCTTTTTGACGTTATCAGCTCCGAGTAATTACTTCAAATATCTTGGCTATTCTTTTGTTCAAATCAAGTAACAGCATATCCAGTTTGTTTGTAGGCGATAGTCAGCTAATATTCTTCATCCTAGTGCAACCTAAATCCACCAGCAGCCAATAATCCTGAGATACAGTATTTATAATATGGAATCGTAGCGACAATCAGCCCATATTAACCGATATTCAATGAATCATTCCTGCCACTTGATTATGTCAACGTATGTATTCTGATATTGCTAATCCAGTGCAACCCGAAGCATAGTGCTCCACTGACTTTAAATGCATGTTTGGCACTTTCCAGGAATGTCCTAACTACATTTTCGTCTCAGTTATTATTATGATAGATTCTCTGACAAGGGCTTGAATTCCTCTGAAGAGGATTTGTTCGATGTTTTTCTAGATTAGAAAGTCTACTGCCTAAGCTGAAAATAAGACTAGTGCTTGATATAGCATAAGCATTACAGTAGTTTAGTAACGTGTATACTAAAATTGGAAGATGTGTAATCTTCCTGAGCGTTTCTTTGGTTGTACAGATACTCAGCAGACTAATCTATTAGAGGGGAAAAGTGAACCCGTAAGTTAAGATCTTGTAGCAGGAACGGCACAGGGTGAGAAGATCAACGATTGAGAAAGGTTTTGGAGAAAGTATTGCAATAGAAAAAGGCACCAAGGAAATATTACAAACGAAAATAAGGATGCAGCCACCTTATCTGTGAATACCAACAAGGGTTAGGATAGCGATTGGAAAATCCAAAATGATGAAAAGTAACGAATCATTTATTCTCTTTAAGATCATCTCGAGCACATCAGACTGCTCTATCCGTTGTATTATATATCATGTATTACTATATAATTAAAAACTCTAATAATAATTCATTTAAAAAAAGATTGTGAATTATCTGGTAGTTGTCCACCGACTGATAGTCCAGCTAACTACTTGATAGGATTATTTGCAATCTCCTAGCTATCGATGAGGGGAAGGGGATGATCGCCAATATATGAAGCTGATAAGTAAAGTTAACCAGGTTTACTACTAAATTTGCTACACCGTGGCAGGTAAAAGAGAATTGAGCAGAAATTTTAAGCTTCACATCATCAGATCATTATATCTACCGGTAATCTTATATAGCGCTGAAAGCTGTTTTCAAAGGGATAGGCGGAAGAGCGGAGTCACAGAGGCAGAGATGAAGTTCCTTTGTAGAATTTCTGGGAAGACTAGGAGGGGACTGCATCCGAAATGAGAGGATAAGAGAGGGAGTTAGAAGTTTCCCTGTCATTGAAGTTTTTGTGTGGTTCGGCCATGTTGTACAAATAGATAAACACAGAGATCAACTGAAACGATGGACTGTGCCCCTGGCGGTAGAAGACCTAGAGACCGATCAAGAACTTCCTACCTCGATTATATAGAAAGGCTATGCTGGGAGAGGGGAATAGATCTTCAACAGATCTCAGATTACTCTGAGAGGGACTCAAGGGGAACTGCGAAAGAAGAAAAACTTTACGAACACTTGTAGCACCTAATTATAAATATAGTATACAGACATTAAAAAAATAGTTAAATAAAAATTTGACACAACAATGAAAAAAACAAATTATCTAAGAGGTGGAAAGATTCCGAAATTTTAGGAATGTTCCTACTGTTTTACACCAAGTCTGCATGTTTTAATTAACAAGATCCACACAGTAAACATCTCAATATCAAACCAAAAAAAATCAACTGATTTTAGTTTAAAAAATCCCAAACAAGGAAATCTACTCCTTAAAACAGAAATACGTGGAATCAAACAATAAAAGAAAATTTTAAATGTCAGCCTGAAAAGCTGCCTAAATATAAATTAAATTTTCATATATGCCTCAGTAATTATATCGATATATTAAGTTAAATAAAAGATATCAAAATTCTTATTAAAATTGCAAATGAAGGCGGCAGGTGTCCCCTGGAGGCGCGCGCCTAGCACGTGCCAAGGACGATATTTTGATTGTTTTAGATTACTTATAATATATTATACGACAGCTCCACTCTCCAAAAAAGTTCTCTTATTTATCTATTTTCATAAAGTTCTTTTATTGTTTCCAATATATCGGTAGGTTTCGGTCCATTATTTCGGCCAATTATCCTAAAATATATGATACCTTCCCTGTCCCGATCTTATCAAACTTATCAATTTTTTTTTAAGAAATTCTGACATTTGATGACCTTCCGAATTTCCAGTTAAACGTTTCGAATTCCTAACAGATTCACCCGAAGTGCTAATTTAATTCTAAATCAATTTTTTTTTTTTTAAGTTTAGAAATCAATACTTCTTGACTCACAAAATCCTTTAGTTCCTATTAACAATGACCAAATAATTAAATAAAAATTCCTTACCTGTATATTATATTTTTAAAAAAACGTAAACATTTATTTTATTTTAGTCGGTTCCATTATGAAATACAGTACATTTTAAAGTGTTAATTTTTATTATTATTATTATTTTTTAAATTATGATATATCTAGAACTTAGATTATTTTAGCTAATAACTGAACCTCATTAACATAAAAATAAAAATTCCTGGGACTATGAATATGTAATTAAAATTTGGTACTGTTGGGTTTAATAGTTTTACCACAGCATACACTAATGCAGAGTAGCCACATATCAAGCAATTTTTAAAATGCACTGGGATCCACATGTCGCTCTATATATTATAGCTGTTTTAATAACAATTGAATTGAAAATAAGTAAATTTTTATCATAACTCTATATAACATTGTATCTTTGTAACCTTTCTCGAATGGTGTTCGCTACCTATCTGTCGGTTATCAACTTCACTGCGCAACAAATATTTATCGCTTTTTTTATTGCAATATAACCCCCTTGAAATGAAGGTTAAAATTTGGTACAAATTGGTTTAGTGTTTTTCGTGGTTAGTGATCCGAAACAAAAATGGCTTGTCATTTTCTTTAATAGTTTAAGATTTAAGTCGGACTACCACATAGCCATCAAATTTGAAAACAGAATTTTTTTTTTTTTTTTAATTTTTTTTCTTTTCTTATACTCTTATAATGTGGCAAATAAAATAATATCGTATTACAATAGCAAAATTCCTATCATAATGTCTTTTTAAATACTCTATTGTTCTAGTCTTCTTGTAAAGGATTGGAACACTAAAAATGTCAAATGTTTTTAACCATAGAACATTCTTTTAGCTAATTATTGTAATTTACAACTGTACATCTATAACAATTAAATTGCTTGTGCGGGGCTAGATGGCCGAGCGAATTGGGGCGAGAGTCTCAGCGGGCTAGATACTGAAGGTCGTGGGTTCGAATCCCGCCTTAAAATTTAATTCGTGGCGGACCCGTAAAATAAATCTTAAAAATCCCACCATGGCTAGATGTTTGTACCCTGTAGTATAACCCTTCTTCCTGCCCTTGTTCGAGTACATAAGGACATTAAACTTTTCAGATACCTCGGAGGGTTATCTAGAATAGAACGGAAAGCAAGTTAAGATACTAGCGTAATACAATTGTTATGGAGTTGACTTTAAAAGGATGGATGCCTGGTTAGAATCCGCAACTTATGGTAAATTAAGATCTTTATGGATAAGTTTGTTTGTTACGAAGTAAAGAGTATTGAGGATTTTTCGAAGGTTTTGAATTGTCAGGATTGGATACGAAATGAATTGGATGGTTTAGTGGAACCACTAAGCTCAACTCTGTATGTCCAAATATGTCTACTTACTGGCATGTAAATGAGTTTCTTGTAATAAATCGGAAGGTTTGAAGGTTTGTCTTGTAAATTTTGGAGAATTAGAAACCGTCGTGCATTTTCGTTTTCGTTTTATTCTGGTATATTAACAATAAAATAAGGTAATAAATAGCAATTATCGTTCAATTTTGTAAATCATTAAATTAAATCTACGGATTAAAAGACGAACATAATATCAAATAAAATAAAAGTCATAAACCTTTAGATAAGTCCGATTTTTAGGTACAGTTCTGTATAATAGATTACAAAATAAAATTATTGTAGGATGTTACCAACTGTAAATACATTGTATAAACCATTTATTTTATGTCTTATTAATGATTTTGCTGACGTGTCTACTGCATAAAAAAAAACCACTATGGATGAAAAGCAATCAAGTATTTCTGAACACAAAACAGTAGTCCGTCTGTTTACGAGAATCCTTGTGGGAAAAAATGGAATGCAGCCCATTAAGACTAACTCAAGGAAACGCTTTAACCTCATATTAAGGATATTGGTATGTTAATATATATATTTGCATATTTTCAAATATCCAATAAATACGCAGACAGGATATTAAAATTAATTATTCACTTTTTACAACCATGTTGGGCGATTGCTTGAAAGCTCTGATGATTGTTGACTTGTGTCCTGGCATTCGGTGAGAGGCAGGTGTGGGCAGGAAAACTTTTTTATTCCCAAATTAACAGCACACTTTGAATGATTTGTCATATGTTTTTTTGTAATATTTCATCTCTTATAATTTGGGTTTTTTACAAATTAATATATGGCTTTGTATTTACATATATGCATATTCCAAATTTGGAGCTAAAAAAAAAAATAAGGAAAAAATTATCTTTTTCATTCATATACGATGAATATAATATTTAAGTATATTTTAATTATGAACCCTAAAAAAAAGTTCGTTTTTATGCTGTAAAAAATAACTAATATTTTTTAATTAGAATCTTTCATCGTGTGTGTGCTATAAAAAAAAATAAATTTATCTGCAGTAATAAAGTAATAAAATTAAAAAATTCTTGTAAACAATTAGTACATTTTTAGCATTATAACTTCACTTCTCATGTCTTTCACGCCGTTATTCAGTATTTCATCAAACTGATTGTTAAATACTTTAATTGGTAGCTGCGAACAAATATTCAAAGTACAAAAAAAAAAACTGCTAAAAACCATAAGCATTGAGACTGACTAGTTAATTTATTTATTTAGAATTCGTAAAAATTGTTGAAATTGTCGGACAATTTACAAGTTAGTAATAATGATAAATCGTTATATAAAAGAAAGCCGACTCTGATTCCATCTAGTCTCGATAAAGTGGGAGCTCACTGTCTGTAATTATTTATTTTCTGCCCCAATGAGACTTTATAAAGATCCTTTAATAATAAGTTTAAAATAAACCCCTAACTTAAATATCATCGTTTTTTTAATATTTACTTTCGATCACTAAGTTCACAGAATATGGGCTGTTGAAGACCTACACCTTCCTGCAATTTATATTATCACTGTAAGTTTTCTCCAAAAAGAAACTCCTGTCCGACATTCTACCGGTCCAAAAGCAACTGACAGCGAGTCCTGGCCGCCACTAGTATCTCGTTTCCTTTCGACAAGACAATATCATTAATTAATCGATTAGAAGAAGAAGATATCGATTTATGGATCTTCACAGTTACTATGACTCATGTTGACGTGTATATCGATATTCTCTCTCTCCACTGATAAGCATTATAGCCATCTAAAGCAGATAAAGCTCAACCCAAAATAGAAACCAATACATTTATCTTGAGCAGTACTAAGTATTCTAATATTTCTTTTTTGGATCTTCCAAAAATACTATTAATGTAAGTATAATCACAAGTATCTAAAAATGTTCATTTTTTTTCAGCTATTTTCAAGCCCATTCAAAAACATATATGTCCCAGCAAAAAGCTAAACCATTACCCTGTGTCGAAAGCCTATCCATCTTGTCCTCCTCTATCCCTTAATGGAGTACCGTTAATTTTAAACAAATACGATACCTTGGATTTTATCTGGACAATGAGACTTACCTGGAACCATCATACACGATTGAAAAGACAAGAAGCTGTCGATTTCGACTTTAAGTATCTACAACACTTACTTATGATTATCAGACCTATTTGGACTTGTGGTATAGAGTTATGGGGATACACCAAATCATCAAATTCTTCCCGCATCCAATCACTCCAATCCTAAATCCTTCGAAAATTCCTTAATGCTCCTTACTTTGTCAGAGATGAAATGATCCACAATGACCTTAATATACCATATATATTGAGTATGTATGAGGTTTCATTGGCATAACTTTTCCATAAATAATTAACTTACTCATCCAAATCCACTTGTTTGCACAAACTTGCCACCCATTCCATTCCTGGCAACCCTCCGAGGCATCTGAAAAAAAGATTGCCTCGAAAAGTTCTCTTTTTGTAGATATTTCATTAGAGTACTACCAATGGGTAAGTCCTTTACAAGTTTTAATCATTTCATTTTTTTGCATCGTATACCGCACATTTACTGTATTTGTAATAAAGTTCTAAATTTCTGTTAGTAAAAAACAAAAACAAAAAAAAGAAAAAAAACAGCATATAATTTGAAAAACAAAACTTCTTAAATTATATTTTAAACAATATTAACTTATAATATATTAATTACTAATTAAATAAATAAATAAATATATATTAATTCAACTAAAATATCTACCGGATTTTTTTCTAACATTAAATTGATTATATTTTTTTTTTTAAATTATTATTACACCTGTGGATAGTATGTTAAAATCGTGGCAAAAATCGTATTTTAGGAAAAATACAATTTTTTTCCAGAATAATTCCGAAATGAATACTCACTGCTATGCATTAGCCCCTGTTTCCCCAGGGGATTTCGACATATCTCGTGTTAGAGAGTACAACTTGCACATTTTGTAATTTAAAGTTCTCTGAAGTCGGGGAGAGTTGTGGGAAGTAAAATGTTCCCAAAAGTGGGGACTTGGACTTGTGCTGGGCTGAAAAAGTCAGTTGCTTGCTATTTCTGTAAATATATTTTTTTCCTGTAATAAATAAACTCTCTACCTAGTCTTCTATGCAACAGAGCGCCTGTATCTAAATAAGAAGACCCTACTAAGAGCCCTCGAGGTACTAGAAAGAAAGTTCCTGAGACGGATAGTAGGACCAAGAATTCTACCAGATGGAAGCCGATGGTATCGACCAAATAGTGAACTGTATAAACACCAAGAAAATCTTATTGATGCCATCAGAAGAAGGTGACTGGCTTTTTTTTATGGACATCTATCCAGAAATGGACTCAAAGAGGCTATCCCAAGTAGGATCCTCAAGGCTGCAAACAAGGGCAAAGCTACTGGATCTTGTGGATGAAGTGGAGAAGGATTTTTTCGGAACTCCATATAAAACAAACATGACGTAACCGACCGGAGTAACTATCATAAAACACTTAAAACTAAATCCTTCATAACATCCCTCATAGAAATTACCCATAGACCGAAAAGACGAAACCAGGAAATGGTCTGAGAGAAAATCGTAAGATTAAATTTAGCCGAAAAAAACTGGGGAACTGCTGGGGCCATCAGAAAAGCTCGAGGTACCAACAAGAAAGCAGCTGCCGAGCCCAACACTAAGAACACCAATCGTGACAAGCAACGACGATAACCTCCAGAACACATTTAAAACACAAACACCGTGGTGCCATAGTTGGCCCTAGAGGAAAAAAAAAAAAACTACTGTTTCGAATTGTTTTTATCCTCTTTTAAACTATTTCTGGTGACTTTTTTTTACACCCCAATTTTTCTGGTGCTATTTGAAAGCTTTTTGTAAATCATCGTTTTTTTGAATGAAATAATGGATGTTAATCATTTTTTTGCCTTCTCGCATTTAAAAAACTTATTATAGTTGTTAATGACAGACAAAATATTCCAGAATTTTTTTCAAATTTAAATGTAATTTAAATCAAAAACAAAAGAGGGTGCCCACATTTACACCTTTTCCACCCTCTCTCTCTCACTCTCTCTCTCCTCTACCCCTATCTCTCTCTCCCTCTCTCTCCCTCTCCCTCTCTCTCTCTCTCTCTCTCTCTATATATATATATATATATATATATATATATATATATATCAATTAATATCAGTTTTAAATTAATTAAAAATTAAGTCTAGCGATAACGGAATATCATAGAATCCATTCTTTTCTTTTATTTATTTGATATAGACATTTATTTAAATTCGTAAAATTATGCCTACTGGAAATCAAATAAAAATTTTATAGTCTCCCCGAAAAATCAGGTTCTCAAAATGAACTTTTAATTTCAAGGTTCTCAATCCCCTCCCCTAAAAAAAAAAATTATAATATACTATCTAAAATTGATTTTAAAATCAAACCGATTAACAACTAATATCATTGACTCCACTTTTTTTTAAAGACGTATATTAAAAATCGTAAAAATATGCTTTGTGGAAAACGAAAAATAAAATCTTACGATTCCCAAAAAAAATCAGATTCTCAACTGAACTTTACATTTCAAGGCTATCAGTTTCCAAAAAAAAAATTGAAATTCATTATCTAAACGCCTGTTCTCAAAATTATCAGAGGATGGAATCCGAATTAGAGTTTTATCTTTATGTTCAGAACTCAAAAGGAGTGTGTGTTGTAAAAATGGAATCTAAAATATGCGAAACAGAATAATCAGAAAAATTAAAAAAACATAAGAACTCAATGTCAGGTGCCGTAAAAAGAGAAATCGAAGTAAAATTTAACATTCTGCCTGATATCTTTTAAACAGGACAAACTTAATCACAAGCTCCTTTTCTGAATTTACTTTTTATTCCTTCAATTCTATCATAATTTTTTCAGAAATTAATTCGTTTTGTTCACATTAGTTCTGTAGATTGGTTGAAAAAGTTTAGGCATTTCCATAGAAAAATTTCCTCCGATTTCCCATACAATACTTTGAACGCTAATAAATCTCGGAGGTACAGAACACGATTTCCTTTTTTAACTAAAAATATATTATTACGTATTCTTATTTACCTTTATTCCCTTTATACAGAGGTATAGAATTCTATGTACTAGACAAATTAATTGTAAGGTAAGTTACACAAAAATGTTTTTTTTTTCTTTTCTTTTTTTTTTTTCTTTTTTGGGGGGAGGGCATATAACGTCCTTATGTACTCCAATTAGGGCAGGAAGGACGGGTTAACAACCTATTCTAGCCTAGATGGGAAAGTCAAGATTTATTTTATACACATAAGTATAAAAAAACTGTAAAGGAAATGAAATATTTTTTCTTTAAATTGTAAGTTACGGAAATGGGACTTATAATTAGTGTTCTATACCTCCGAGGTACAGAAAACTATAAGTGAAGCATGAAATTGGACAGAGTATCGGTTTTTAAAAAAATTTAATTGCCTTGTTAATTTTATTCCGAATTAAGAGCATTGAAGCAATAGAGATGAACGTGCAAGTCAATGGTCAGGATATCTATTCCATCGCTAAAGAATCTCCAAAAATGTACTAGCGTGTAACTAGCGTTGGAAATACGTACAAGGAATAATTAGAAGGATTTTGTCCCCTAAAATACTAAATTTAGAAATAAATATAAAAAAATTTTTGATGATGATTGTATATGTTGACTGAGTTGAGTTTTTTACTAAGGAGATGAATTGTCAGGGGGTGCAGTCAAGGTTGAATAAAAAAAAAAAACACAGCCAGTTTTTAAATGAAAAAAAAAAAACTTATATTTTGGCATGCGGCCAACGTTTCGACCTGCCTTGCAGGTCTTCATCAGGGCTAGAATAACAAAAATTGGATGTGACCAAGATGATACAAACATTAAAAAAAATAAAAAAATAAAAATAATTTAAAATGAAAAAGAAACAAGAAAAAATGTGTAGTTAATTAGATAATTGAATACAAAATAGTAGTAAAGTCTTGTCAAAGATACAGTTGTTAATCAAATAATTAAATAATGTAAATTGAATAATATAAATATAAAATTTTGTAACTAATACAAACAATACAAGTAATGTAACAATTTTATTAACAGATGTTTTTTTATTATGAATCAAAAAAGGTATAAGGGATATATATGAAAAGGAAAATGGTAAGATAGAAAGGTAAGCAAAATAATAAAGTTGGCATAACAATCAACGAAGAAAGAGGTTGGAAAAATATGAGAAAATTAAAATAAATGGACTACTGAAGTAGTCTAGATGAAGGCTTGACTAACAATGACTGTTAAAAAATAAAAATCAGGGAAAAGGGAGGTGGGGGGACAATGACTTGCAGAAAGTAATTAAGGGTGGCAGTGGCTAATATAGCATATGAAAGGGGGCGCATGGTGGATAAAAATCGAAACTATTTTTTTTTTATTTAAAAGGCGTTGGAAGATGTTAAATATGAATTTAAAATAATTTGAAAACAATTTGCTTAAAAAAACGATATAGATAGACAAAGCAACGTTCTCAGGCCTGTTTACATAATTTATTAACTTTTGATTGATGATAAGGAGCATATTCTATGGACATTCAGCATATATATACACAAACTAATTTATATATATATATATATATCTATATATATATATATAGGGTATATATATATCTAACACAAACTATTATATATATATATATATATCATACACACATATATATACACACAAACTATTATATATATATATATATATATATATATATATATATATTATAGATATATACACAATACTATTATATATATATATATATATATATATATATATATATTAGAGATGGATCGGCTATGACATTTGCCGATTAATAGGATGTAAAAAAAATGTCCAAACATTGCTTTCGTTAGAATTCGGGGTGCTTGGAACATCGGCAATTTCGTTGAGATTTGTTTATAGCTTTACAGCCGTCATTGTTTAGAGAATATACTAAAATGCTAGAGAATAAATACATGATTGCTATCTTTTAAATACATTGGATTATATCCATCGTTTACAAAGCTTAACTAAATAAACCCGGGGCTTGATAAAACTAATTCCAATCAGAGCGTGATATCATAGTCTGGGCTAATGAGTAGCAGGGGCACATTATGAAATGTCGTTTTTTTGTTGGTGTATTTAATTTTTCTTCAAATAATCCTAAATTGTTATTTTTTATATTAAGAAAAAAAGTACGTTTATGTAACATTAGGTAATCAGCAAGAATTAGGGTCACCCCCCTTAACTCCCTATAAATAAGATTTTTTGTGGGGGGAGGGGCGAGGGAATGGCTTGCCACGCTTCACAACTCTTTACCCCTCATGCATATGGACAAGAGATAAAATAACTAATATTTTTTTTCAACAAGTAGTTTTTTCTAGTAGGTACGTGAAGCAATCAAAGTATTTGTTCTCTAGCATGTTTTTCATCAGAAAACTTCTTTTAGACCCAAAAGGTGAAGTGTTATTATATCATGGGTTACACCACTAAAAAGCTAACTAAATTCCGCAGTTTTGGGAAATTTGACGACGATTCTAGAGTGCTCCAGTGGGGAGTAAGGAATTTCAAAAACTATTAAAAATTTAAGTTTTTAATAAATGTTTTGTGTTTTGCGCGTTAAAAGGCCCGCTAAAAGTGGACTTAAAATAACTAGACCTATCTCATATTTTAGAAAATTTAATGTGATAAGATAGTTTTTTGTTTCTCTACGCTAAACCAAAGTAGAGGATGCTGCCATTTTTTCAGAAAAGTAAGATCTTAAAAATAAAAAAACGAAAAAAAAATTCTATCTCCTCAACAGATTGAGATAGGACACTCGTTTCTGGCCATTCTACCTCGTTTAGCATGCAGTATTACCCAATTTTTTTTTACACTATGTCTGAGACACCCTGTATAGATATATTCCCATAAGAATAACACACAAAGCACAATGATATGTTATTGTAATTGTACTCTGAGCATGAGAAATTAAATATGAAATACTTAAATCATTAAAAAATAATAAAATTAAAACAGATTTGACAAGTATATAAAGAAACAAACAGAAAAAAATAAAATTTTTACTAGAAGGTATGCATAAGATAGGGAGAGGAAGATAAATTATTTGAAAATGTGAAAGAAAATAAATGTATATATTTTATAAGTTTTCTATGTGTTTTTTTTTTTTTTTTTTTTTTTTTTTTTGGCAATCTTAATATGTGAATAGAATGTGAAATGAATCCATTTAATGAGAGGTCGCTGAGGAATAAGCAGCTCCTATTTTGCTAATTTATTACAGGCCTCGTTAGTCTTCGAGTATCGATTGAACAATTCCTTTTGCATCGATTAGTCGAGTTCCCTTTTTACACACGCACTGGCCTTGATTGGCCTCTCTCCCGAGAATCCTTAATTGCTATGTAAAAATGTCCAATAAAAAAAAGACGATTGCTCCAGCGGATTTGCAACAATTAAAATACTGTTCCTTTTTTACCGAGAGCGGATTAAGCTGTGGGGGACATCCATTAACGAACCCACCGAAGATTGCAGCTTCTGGAGTCCGGGGCAAAAAGCGAACAGAGGCAGCCATCCCACTTCTAGGATATTAATGAGACTCCTAGACGATACCCGTGTTCCAGAAGCAGATAGACATCGCCGTTGTCTCCTTAGTCTTCCTCTTTATTGAGGTCCTTATTTGGCCTATCCGCGCGAAATCGGGGTCTGGAGTCTGGGGAAATATCGGGGGGTGGGGGCATTAATAACAGTCCGATGGGAGAGTTATTTGGGGGGCAGCGGAGGGAGGCATTTTGGAGGTTGTTCCATGTGAATTTATAATGCCCAGTGGAATGAAGACAAATCGGACAAAAAATGGTTAAAAGGTGTGCCATCTGAGGTAAATTATGTTCAGCAGGTATTAAACGAAAGTGAAACCTCAGGACTAAAAAATGAATGCTAATTAGTGATAACATTTTTAATACTACCATATCAGGATTAAAATTCAGTTCAATAATTAATTTTGAATTTTTTTTAATTATATTTAAATAAATTTAATATTCTCTTTCATTTCATCACTCAGTCGGTGTCAAGGGGACTGTCTCCGTAAAGTCATTAGTGTTCTGTTTCGAAGTCTAATCTATTGACAATATCATGTATATATATAAAGTAGTATATATAATATATATATATAACTTATATTATACATTTTACTATTTTTTATGCTATTAAAATCCAAACTGAGTATTTATTCATACTAAAGTATCTATACATCAATTAATAATAAATAAGTTTTTTAATTTAAAGTTTATCTTTAACGGTATTGAAAAATAATTAAAAAAAAATACACAAAAAAAACACAAATAATAAAAATAGAAATAAATAAATAAAATACGACTTATATGTGTACATACACCTTAACCAAAAAATAATCTAAAAACGTTTAAAATAATATGTTTTTTCCTATGAGTGGCATTGTCGAATAAACAACCCATTCTGATTAAACAATGTAGGTTGTTTTTTTTATGTATTATGCAATATCATGCAGTATGAAGTGGAGGCGGAGGTTTTACCTCTGGGTAAAAGAAGAAATAAATTATTCCTGTTACTGACCGTCGCTCACAAACCAATATTTTTTACTGGTTTTTAGCATCTCGTGGACGTCATTAGAATACCATTTTTAAACTCGTAAAAGAAAGTACTCTAAAAACCGCATGTTTCATGGTCATTGATGACATGCCAAACAATTTGGAATGATTGTAAATAGTCTTAAAAAGAGAAGATAATCAAGGCACATAATAATCTGTAAACTAACGTAGTCCGCAAATGTCACTGTTAAAGCCCATTAATTTTTTTTTTAAATTAATTTTTAGCCTCATATCCCATAGTGAGTAGAAAATGATGTTATAGCATATAAGAAATAAAATTATCTAAATAGGTATATATACTTTGGTTTTGTAAGTTTATATGTATCAAGCGGTTCAATTTAAGTATAACCAATACATGGTTCTAGGTATGTATTAAAAGTCCGAGACTCCTGAGCTTAAACAACTAAGTTCAGTCTTGGCCAGACCTAAGTAGGAGAAAAAAAATAGAGGCGTTCTTCACAGCAATCTTCAACCACGGCAGGCGATTTTTTTTTCTTCTCCCTTACCCCTGCCTTAACCGAGGAATTTTGGAGCACCTACAGCATAAGACGCCTGCCAGGTGTTTCATATCCTATTTTATACGTAACTTTAACCAAAAACTTCGCAATAACTAATTCAAAATTTTCTCCTAATTCAAAATTCTTTGTTTCATACATCAATTTAATTTGTCCATTAGTTTTTTTTTTTTTTTTTTTTTTTTTTTTTTTTTTTTAAGTAATAATTCATTTATGTTAACAATTATAGTGGTTTTTTTTTTTTTTATTCATGTATGCACCATAGGAGACGATTTTCTTCTAGTTTTGTTTCTTTTTTTCTCACAACAATTTTTTTTTTTAATGCATATTTATACATTCACAATTAAAAATATAATTATTTTTATTAGAGTTACTCTTCTATGATTCTTTATTTCAATATCATTTTTATTTCAGGTTTTTCCAATTTTCAAACACAGAATATTAGCATTTTTTTTCTCTGTTTTTTAATTGTGGGCATAGTTCGGGCACTTAGTTTAACTAGCGCCCACCTAGATCGATGATTATTTTTCGATTAAGAGAAGCCCCCTCCCCAACACCCACTTCAAATTTCTGAATTAATAAAATTTATTTGAAAATACCCAATAATTAGAAGCCGTCAGAGTATTCACCCAATTCCTTTATCATAAAAAAAAAAAACTAGACACAGGTGTACAGGCAAGCCCCAGAAATCATTTCACCTGTTGAGCTAATATCGACCTGAGACCACCCAGGTGACTAGTTCCCAAATTTCGCCACACACCAGACACCGCAGAGTAACCCTATCTCTTGATATCCGTTGCTACTCCTCGGGTATTATGATCAGTGGCTACCTGAAGGATATAGAGATCGGTCTTCCGGGTGGAAGTCGCCATTAGCCTCCTGATATATGTTCCACCTGTGGCTCGTTAGCGGCTAAAACGTTTTCAATTTTCCAGGGGCCATTGTGCCCAGGACGAAAACAAAACCCTAACGGTGAGCCGGCAGCAAAAAGTCGGATGTGAAAACAAACAGTGCAGCAAAAAGTGATGCTGTGTATCTGTCTGTTCTGCGGCGGGGGTTGGCTGAGGAGACTCCCCCACGATAACGGGTACGGCTAGGGTTGAAGAGAGAGCCAGGTACTGGAGAAGTACTGAAGAGGAAGTGTACCCTTTATCAACGGGTAGGAAATAAAAGGAGTTTTACTTCTGAATATTCTGTAATAAACAAATACAGCAGAATATTGCTAGAGGTATAAGATAAACGAATAAACACTAGTACGCACTGGGATTCATTGTTGGGACTCTTTGTCGCTGAGATGCATCTCGGATTCTTTTTTATGCATCTGAGACACTCCGCGACAAGGAAATCTAGCATCTCGTGTGTTGTGGTTTAGTATTTTTTTGAATCCCAACCGGAATGGGATTCTTTACACAATGTGTCGCAACATTGAATCAGTGCGTACGTAAAAATCTCGAAACAGAGTGGGCCTCTCACCATTCTCGCGCATTCATCTTTGTTGTTATCGCTTATCTGTTGATTGGATAGGATAGGATCAAGTTATGGGACGATTAACAGCAGAGGTTCTTACATCCTAGCTTTTAGGTTTACTTATACTTATACTTTTAGGTTACATTATACTTATTTCTTAATTATTTTTGTATGTATATATACATTTTTCCCTTTATTTTTATTATTTATTACACACACACACATACATATATATTTCTTTTAATATAATGAATGTTTCAGTTATGTGACAATTATAAAATAAACTAAAAATAAAATGAACATATTCTGGTAGCCATGAAACGTCGCCTATTTAAGAAATCATGTTAGCATTATATGTTTTTTAAATAATAATGATGGGAGATTATATTGCTATGTAATACACCTTATATTCTGGTAATTAAATTTTGTTGTATAAGTTCACTCCTTTTATAATGGAAATAATTTTCTCTATGCTACCCGGGTTGTTTTCGTGGGATAGTTACATACTTCTTGCCAGATCTTTCGAAATAAAAATGGGATTGATGGATCAACAGCTGATGTGCTTTTGTTTAATTGAAAATTAAAAAAAAAAATATCTGTTTGTACGGCAACGTCTTTTTTTTTCAACTATTTTTTCTTTGGGGACGTCTGCAAATGATTAAATGAAGGTTGTGGGATTTTTTTCGCTATATAACCTTTTTGCCTCATTATAAGGAACTTTTTCAGTGACCAGAATTGATTTTATTTTTTCTTGTAATAGAAATACTGTACCTGTACAGTTTTATTCGCTTTTGATTTTTATTACATTTTAAATTATCTTGATGTTTACCTGCAATCGATTCTTTTTTGTATTTAAAGTCGGGTGGTGGGAAGTGCAGAAAATCCTAATCAATTAAAACACCTCATTGCGTTTGGTGTGTAAGGTTCAACCCTTATCGTGTGGAACCCTATTTTAATAGTTTAATAGGGAGTTTTGGGAACAGCAAATATTACAATGTAGGTGTGGGTTAATTTTGCTCTCCATTAATTTTGATTTTTTATTCTATTTATATCTACGATGATATGTTTTTAATTCATCTTTGATTTCGTCTATTTCGTTCGTTTGAGTCCAGTCGATTTTGAATGTTTCCTGAAAACGGTTGGACCAAGTATTTCGAAAACGAAGACCAATTTTAGGGAGCCAGTTTATGCAATCAACATGCTTGCAGTCACTGATGGCTGTGCAGACTTCAGGAACAAACTTGGTTATTATCTGCTTCGAAGTTTTGAAAGTATACATGATGCTTGTATATGAATCTCCACTTGCGAGGAAACCGGCGAGTGACTGCAAACCTGTTGATTGCA
This sequence comes from Euschistus heros, assembly GCA_003667255.2. Classification (NCBI taxonomy): domain Eukaryota; kingdom Metazoa; phylum Arthropoda; class Insecta; order Hemiptera; family Pentatomidae; genus Euschistus; species Euschistus heros. Next base: position 917,469 of record RCWM02000433.1, on the reverse strand, counting down.
TAAACTGGCTCCCTAAAATTGGTCTTCGTTTTCAAAAATACATGGTCCAACCATTTTCAGGAGACATTCGAATTGACTACACTCATACGAACGAAATTGCAAAAAACCCATGCCATCCTCCAACCTCAGTGTGTCAAGAAGATCGTGCCCATGGTTATTCCGATCCTTAAATAAATCACACATCCATCAACGCGGTGGCTTTTATTTTAGTAGCACTTTTGTTACTCCGTAGAGCTTTGTAAAATGCTACAGCAACTCCCGAAAGCGCGACCTCGTTCGACATGGCTCAGATTCAAACAGACGGTACTCTACTTGTAGAAACCATTAATAACAAGCAATCCGATGTTTAAATATTAAAATATTTCAGCGATTTATTCCAAGTTGGGGGTACCCCTGATAAAACAATCACTACAGCAAAGGGGTTTTGATCTCCAGTTCGTTGAAATAGACGAAATTAAAAATATCATCGTAGACATAAATAGAACATAAATTAAAATTAATGGAGAGCAAAAACTAAGCCACACCTACATTGTAATATTTGCTGTTCCAAAACCCCTATTAAACTATTAAAATACACAAAAGAAATAAAATCAATTCTGGTCACTGAAAAAGTTCTTTATAATGAGGCCAAAAAAGGTTATATAGGGAAAAAAAAATTCCACAACCTTTATTAAATCATTTGCAGACGTCACCAAAGAAAAAATAGTTGAAAAAAAAGACGTTGCCGTACAAGCAGATATTTTTTTTTTTTAATTTTCAATTAAACAAAAGCACATCCGCTGTTGATCCATCAATCCCATTTTATTACGAAAGATCTGGCAAAATTATTTCCATTATAAAAGGAATGAACTTATAAAACAAACATTAATTACCAGAATATTTTTACTTTATTTTTAGATTATTTATAATCGTCACATAACTAAAACATTCATTATATTAAACAAGAAATATATATATATATATATATACTATATATATATGTGTGTGTGTGTGTGTGTGTGTGTGTGTGTGTGTGGTGTGTGTGTGTGTGTGTGTGTGTGTGTGTGTGTGTGTGTGTGTGTAATAAATAAATTAAAATAAAGGGAAAAAATGTATATATGTATACATAAAAAATAATTAAGAAATAAGTATAATGTAATGAGTAACCTAAAAGCTACGGCGTAATAACCTCTGCAGTTAATCGTCCCATAACTTAGATCCTATCCTATCCAATCAACAGATAAGCGATAAAGAACAAAAATGAATGCACGAGAACGGTGAGAGGCCCACTCTATTCGAGATTTACGTACGCACTGACTCACAATGTACACAATGTTGCGACACATTGTTTAAAGAATCCCATTCCGGTTGGGATTCAAAAAAATACTAAAACCAAACCGCAACACACGAGATGCTTGATTCATTGTCGCGGAGCATCTCAGATGCATGAAAATGATCCGAGACGCAAAGAGTCCGAACAATGAATCCCAGTGCGTACCCTGCCTGTATACAATGTTGCGATGCAAAGAGTCTGACACATGAATCTGAGCGTCTGCGACAATGAGTCCGAACAAAGAATCTCAATGCGTACTAGCCTTAAGGAAGGGATGGACGGACGAACCTAAAGAAAGAAAGATTCTTCAAGATATAAAGTTTTAAATATTTAAAAAATACAATTAATTAAAATAAGCAATTAAATAGCAACTTTTAATAATAAATTTCGACATCCCTTAAGAACTTTATCATTCTTAGAAGAACTACTTTTAAGAAATATATATTACAATCTGCATCATTCAAAGGAAATACGTAATATGAACGTATGAATGAGTCTATTCATACAATACGCTTAATAAATATAAAAAATAATATTTAACTATTAAAAAAATTGTATTAAATTAAATAAATAAAGGTGTGATCATAATATCAATAATTAAAATACATTGTTGCCCAACTTAGTGTGGTTGCTACATACAGAGTATTCACTTTTTGTTTGTGGTGCCGTTTATGGTTTCTGGGCGTATAAAACAAAATGACCGTTTTATCAAATTCCAGAGTTCAAAAGTCTGTAAATATGTTAATGATATTTATTATTTACCAATACTTAATAATCCCTTCAAAAAAAAGCCTCATTTCAGTCATTTATTTCAAAGAAGAAACATGAGTGTCATTTTTTTTTTTTTATTCACCCTATTATTATTATTTTTTTTATTGTAGTTATTTATCTGATTGTGAAAACGTGTGTTATTTTCTAACAATTTTCATATTTCTTGATTTGACAAAGCATAATCTTGTATGTTTCTGGCATTCCACAATAATCTGGGTTATTTTTTGAGTGACCGATTCGCAGTTTTGTAAATGCAACTTATTCTTTTTCTTGTTACTGATTCTTGCTTCTATGGTACTGGGTATAGGGTCGTATTGTTTTGAGTTTGTCTATGTTGTCCCAATAGTTACAAAAGACTTATTTACTTGACAGTAATTAGGCCCATTTGGACATAATTCGTTGAGTTTTGGGTATCCACATAACTTTCCAGCTCTTCTCGTATCCAGTCTTTACAATCCTAAGTCCCTCGTAAATTCTTATGTAAGAAATAAACTTATCCATGAAGATCTTATTGTTCTATGTGTAGCTGATTTGGCCCGGTCCAGATACCTGTCCTTTCTTAGTAAACTCCACTACCCACTCGAGTCCACTAGTCTCCCAACATGCTTCACAAACAATTACGGATAATCCTCCAAGGCGTCTGAAAAGATGGCAGAGAAACCCTTATAATGTTGGACTTTTATCAGAGTGCAATTAGTGAAAAGTTCTTAATATGTTAATAGCATGTCATTATAATCATTATCATCAAATTTACTTGTTGTATGTATCCAGTAAAAAAAAAATATAATAAAATAAAATTTATAATAAAAATGTATTGCTATAAGTCAAGAAATGGAATGGCGTTGGTATTTACTAAGAGTTACTAGTTTCAGCGCTGGATGAAAACATAAAATATAAGTGATATAAAAAGGTTAGGTACAAACGGGTACCTAAATGGAAAGGCCTCAAGATTTCCAGAAGAAGGCCTATGACTTTATTAATTAACAATCTATAATAATTTAAAAATATATTAAGAGGTTGCTTAGTATTATTTATCTGATCTTTAAATGATATATTAATCTTTGAAGCAGTTGGGTCGGTTATCAAAACTAATCAGAATATGCCAACAACCTCCGTCTGAATGGCCTTCCAAAAGTTGCTGCACAGTGTGCAGATGTTTTCGAATTTTCGAGCAATTAAAGCAGCTGCGGATTTTGGGTAGTCTTATTTCACCATTATCTCCTGTCCTTCTCATCCCTTCACAAAAATAAGCATTATTTTTAAACATCTCCTCTGATGGGAGAAAAACCATTTAAATCAAAACCGCCGAATCCACCGGTCCTAAATTAATTAGGCTTTTCGTTTCCATCTTTTTTTTTTTGTTTCTGTGAATCGCCGTCAATGACGACACTCTGGGCAGGGCATCGGAGCGGCATTTTTATTCAGCGCGGTGGAGGAATGCCTTCGGCTAAAGGACCTCCGAAAAAAAATAAAATAAAATAAACTCGGACAGCCTTGGACATTCAAATCTTGGAGGAAAAAAAGTTGGACCCCAGGCGTAGTTATTCGATGAGCTTTGGAGATCAAATGATGTTGCATTGTCTGATCATTGAGCATAAGCGCAACATGATAATTATCATTGATTATAATCAATTTTGTCTGGTACTAAAGAACCTAACTTTCGAACATCAAAGTATTTTTTTTTATTTGCTATTTACATAATTTATTAAATTATTTATCTTATTATCAAATGATAATATAGTTATTGTTTGTTTGATTTTTTTTTTTTAAATCAAGTTGTCAAAGATATTTTTTTATATTTTCATTTTCATTTTTTAAACAAACTTTTATAAATTAAATTAAAGACAAAAAGGTTTAAAATTCCAATGCATAAAGAATTTACTTAAAAAATAAAATAATGAATCAACTGAATATGAACGCAGGATTTCAGCAAAAAAAGCACACGAAAAAAATGTATATGTTTTGTTAGGGCAAGTTCCATTATTTCTAGAATTTTTTGGTTATAGTTCTTTCAGGTTTTAGAGTGTAACATTTCTTTTTTAGTGTTGAGCAATGTTTTTTTGTTGTTTTTTTTTTTTTAAGAATAGTTCATTATTGTGTATTGTTATTATGAAATCTTAAACAGGAAATTAAAATTATTATCCGATTAAACCGGTTTCATTTTTCATTTTTAATAAATAAATTTGTTCTAATCCTTAATGTTTTGCAGTGGTTGCTTCAGAGAATAGTTCATTATTTTATATTATTAATATTATTATAAAATCATAAATAGAAAATTAAAATTATTACCAGATTAAACCGGTTTCATTTTTTGTTTTTAAATAAATAAAATATCCTTACAATGTTTCCAAAAATGAGTGTAAATTGTAAATAGATTATAATTGTATTTTTACCTCTGTTTTATCTTTTATTATTACTATTATTTATTTATTTTTAACATGTTTAATTTTTCTTTTTTTTTTTTTTTTTTTCTTTTTGAATTTTACTATTTCATTTTGTTTATTTTTTATGTATAGCATAGTTCTTTTTTTTTCTCTCTTTTTATTTTTCTTACATTAGTTATTTACTTTATTTTTTTTTTCTCATTGTACATCATAATGTGTGAATGTAATCATACGCCATCTATATTACTTATTGCCTACATTTGTAGCAGATTGTAACAATTACTCAATAAAAGGTTAAAAAAATAGATAAAAAAATAAAAATAAATTTTCCTTATACTTAATAAATAATAATTATACATATATACAATTTATATGTATACATATATAGATATTTTACAGCCACTTGGATTATAAAATACTAATTCGTTATGATATTGAATTAAATCGTTACATTGTATTATACGGGGGGGAGGGGTTACGGGGTTAAGTCAAAAACATGGTTTAAAGTAAAGTCTGATAAAAGACTGTTTTTTGCTTTGTCTAAATAGGTTCAGATATTATTTTATGAAATAATTTAAGGATCTGAAATTGTCAATGTTTTAGCTTATTTGATAAATTAATGTCAGTATCAAAGTGGACAAAGCAAACAAAAAAAATTTGTTTAAGCGTTTACTAAACAAAACCGTGTTTTTTTACTTGTGTGTTTCACTTGTAGGCCCAAGATATGATCTATATCATCATATATGTGTAACATAATGTAATACGTATAATACATGTAGTAGATCATGGAAGGTGAATAATTATAAGAATATTACTTCTTAAATAAATGTTAAATAAATAATGGGGTTACCAAAAAAAACAAAAAAAAAAACATATATATATATTTATATGTGTGTGTGTGTTTGGAAAAAAAAAAAATGAAAAACATTTTTATAATTTTTTTTTCAGGCTATATAAGGCTCTAAAACCCATTGCCATTAACACAAAGACCTAGTTAGTGGGTCATCAGCAATCTAAATCTACTCTAACCTTCGACTAGCTATTCCTAGATCCTGTTATGCAAAGCAAAGAACCCGAAACCTAAATCAATTACGTTTTTTGTCTGCAGCAAAACGCGGTTCAGTTTTTCCATTTGTACTTTTTGTTTTTGATGAGGAAAATGCAGGATAATATTGATGAAGTTAAAAAGAATTAGTACTGGCCTCGATCCTTGAGAGATAGGCATCGTGAGCTCGGACAGGCTTTGAGTAATCTTCTTTTGAAAAAAAAAAAATATATGACTACTGAAATCATATTTAGTATCATAAGTCATATTTAGAGAACCCTTGGTTTGTTTTTTAAACAATTAAGTATATTGACATACCAGAAAGTATTTTATTCCATGTAGTTATCCATGATCTTATTTTTAACACATCTTTAAGGAAAATGCAATCGATGTAATTCGTGCTCCATATGTGTAACCATTTGTATGTGTGTTTTTATATGTACCGCGGCACACACAGTGGGGGAAATGTTCTAAATTCCCCAACATGAACGAAAAATTAAAAAAAAAAAAATTATTTCAATCCTCGACCACTTTGCACCATCTTCTAACCTTTTAGGAATGAGAAAACGTGGGAATGTTTCAGAAAAAGCGAAAATGCTGTCTTTGAGATGAAAAGGTAATGATATTGACATAAAAATGTACGAAATCTTATCTAGTGATTTTGATTGTTGTTTTTGATTTAACTGATAATTATATCTCATAATCTCAAATAACCAATTACTTTCTAGTTCGTACAAGTCTATTCAAACTAAGAAAAAAAATAGTAGTGATGGTTTTATTATTAGAATAATTTAGGATCTTATAAAGCAATGATATTTGGTGTAACTTTCATGTTTTACGAGTACAATATTGCATGTTGAAGAAAACGTCCAAATTTTACCAAAAAATGAACTTCACAGGTTTTTACCTTAGGTATTTAATGAGAAAAATACGTTCTATTATTATCCGAATACGTCCGAATTTGCCCGTTTGTAGGCATTTTTTATATACTTCTATAATTTTAATTCGACCTAATTAAATCATCAACCCTGATTTTTATTTGTGCCTTTCCAGAAATATAAAACAACAACAACAAAATTTTTAGTTTAGAACTGTACTCTGTTAATTTCAAAATATTTAGCCTTAGTTATTATTTTTTGTTTTCAGTTTTTCAACATTGCAGTAATAGTAATAGGCACCCTGCAATTGGTGCATATATTTCTTCGCGTTCTCATGCATATATTTCCCGGCATAATGCCTATTTAAATAAATATTTATATAAAACTATTTTTATAATAATACATAAAATATTTTTAGAATGATACAATTAAAAGAAAACTTTATTATAATGCCATGTCCAAATGTCCAAATAATCACCTGTTTCTCTGAACATAGCTTTTTTTCCGGTTGAGTACACAAATTTAAGAAGGGGTCGTATTTTATGTATTGTTTGGTGCATTACGTATATTTTAAAATATGTGTAAATTAAGATTTAATTAAAAGGTCAAAAATAATACAAATAATTAGAAACAATGAATACAAAATATAATTCTCTTCCGGCAACATCCATCATATGATTATTATTCGCACCTTCTAGAAATTCATAATCTTCAAAAAGTCCATCACTGGATCTTGTTTTTTCACGTTTTTAAATGTAATTTTTAATTGTTACAATTAAAGATCATAATTAAAACTCAATGGTTGCCGCTCTATAACTAATCCTTGACGCTCGAAGTCACTCCATGTTGACACTCCAACATGAATAACGAAATGGGACGAAGTGGGCTCTGATTCTTTCGTATTTCACTCAATACATACCTATGGTTAGACCTGTTAATCCCGTTTTTTAGAGAACTTTGGAGCTTTTTGTATTAAATTGTTTTTGGAATAAAGCAGCCACTAAGTGTTTCAATATATTTTTTTTTTTTTACATTTTTTTCTCACACATACTTTAATTCAACACTGAAAAAAATAAATCACAAAAAAAATAAAGCTGTACATTTTGTACCAACATGATATTCAATAAACTCAATTTTGACGTAGTTTTGGCTATCGATTTTTTCTAATGGAACAACCATGTATTTGACTTACATTATTTCTATAGTCATCTTCAAGAAACGTAAATTCATTACAAAGCCATCGGGAATGCTTCAAATTTTGACCCATGAGGTTTTTACGTTATTCGTCCCACAGTGCGTCATTAGAAGTGATGCTTCCCAGCGAAAGAACTAAAACGAAATTCTGAAACTCTAACATATGATACAAATTATTCTGTGGCTTCCAAAGATAAGGGCTCAAGTCCATTTTTTAGGTTTCTCAAACAGTCTTTAAAAATTTACCATCGCCATAAATTCAGTAGGGACTTATTATTAAATTTGTTATTTATGCACAGTTATGACAGGAAATAATCAAGGAAAATAAATTTAAATGTATAGGTTTAGTATTTTTTTAAAATTTATTTATTTATTTTTTCAATTCTCATAAAACAAAAACAAAAGTTTCAATTAAAAAAAAGATAAAGATGATATTAAAACTATAATTGTTGTTGGTTCAAAAGCCAGTGAAGGATATTGGTTTCAGATCTGCTAGGATCAGACGATTTTTGACGGTCTAAGGACATCCTTGGCCAATCTCCTTTCCGACAAATTAGTTTTCATCCTTGAGGATACTCCTTATACCCACCATTCCTGTAATTTTTGAAAATTTAATTAATTATATTTTTTTTTTTTACAAATGACACACTCTCTTCCTGTTTAATCCTTTGGATTTTGGTCCTTTTGGTTTTCGTTTTCGACCATTTCGACACATTCTTATTTATTTTTTATTTTACAAGCCTTCTACCTTAATCTGCCTTAAAGGGTCATTAGCAACAACACATTTTAATTACGAACTCAATTACAAACCATGTGTCTATATTATGAATAATGAGAGGCTATAATTGTTTTTAAAGCGAGGTTTTCGTAAATATAGAACATTAAACAATAATAATAATAATAAAAAAGAAATCGTAACTTTCAATAAAAAAATAATTATTTACATAAAATGCATCCTGAATAAAAGTTAACAAAGCATAAAAACAAACAGTTTTAAGAACATTCAACTGAACACTCAATAATTGAAACAGGTGTTTGGCAAACGTATGGATAGAAAAACATCCATAGGATGGGCAAAGCACTGGTCATTGAAAGCAATAATGAAAAATGATTTCCCGAAGGAGATAAAAAAGTTTTCGATACCTGTATACTTCCAGCGTCTCCTTTGGTAGTCAGACTTGGCCCCTAACGAAATCCCAAACAAGGGAACTGATAAGCTGGCAAAGAGCAATCGAAAGAAATATGCCTAAGATAAAGAGGAAAGAGGAGGTTAGGAGTTATGCCATCAGAGAGAAGACTGGCCTGAAAGACATAATTAACCACATCAAGAAACAAAAACGGGAATAGGTAGGGCACATCTTGAAAATAACTGATAAAAGGCGGCGAAAGGAGGTGACTGTTTATTTATCCTATTGCCACAAAAGGTGAAGAGGAAGACAGATGAAAAGATATATTAGTCACTATGTATAGGAAATCTCCTAAAGAAGAAGAACGGACCACCAAAGTGGGGAATGGCAAGGGACTGAAGTACAAGTAAAGAGAAATGGAACTCGGCTTCCCATTAGGCTGGTCACCTGGAAATGTCTAGACATATACTCGTACTTCCCTGAGGGAAGGCCCATGCTCAAACTCACATAAAATTTTAATTGTAATTATAATAATAATTGAGGACTTATTTATAATATGTTAAATTTATTTTGATTGTATCTATTTGAATTTAAGGTTTATTTTTTTTTGAGTTATGTAAATAATAAAAAAAGGCTGATTTTTATTATTATTACAATATAACGTCACTATAGAAGTGTTGCTTCAATAAAATTTAGCTGAAAGAATTCTGAATTCTATTTTTTATGTTTTATAATTTACATTTACATCCAGCTGCTAAACAAACCAGGATAAATTTAATGTTTACAGTGCTTCAAATTAACTATTTGGTAAAGTTGTTTTGTTACCTTATTCCAATCAATGAACTGTGTTTTAGAAAAAGAGCTCGTAAAGGAATAAGTACCGGAGGTAGTTTCTTTTTACAAGGCGTGAATATCGTTCGATTGGTCTTCCGGCCTGATATAGAGGCATGGTACAACATTTTAAGTGTAGGAGGGACCATCGGGGGAGAGACTTCTACCTGGACAAATTGTCACAGGGCCCATCCGTCCGGCGATCGCTCAATAAAAACAGTCTTGACTGACACTGACGCTAGAATGGCAATTACTCTAAAAAGGTGTCGAGTCGTTTGGGAGTTCCAGTTCTAGTTAGGGAGTGTCAGATAGAGACAAGTGCCAACCTACAAAAACAAACAGAAAAAAATATCAATTGGTCCAAAAAGATATCTCACCGTACTTGGCTACAGGGCGAGATAATGTCGCCCAGAAGGTTCGAGACTTACAAATTGATTGGATAATTTGATCTCCCCTATGAAGATTTGGAGCGTGTTGAACGTCTCTTTATAGATCGGACAGGACAGAGAACATACGTACAGACCTATTAAGACGGCGGTGTTGGGCCCAATCAGTTCGGAACAAATTTTACTGCTTCCATTCCGTGTGAATGTCCCGGCTGCGGTAGTAAAATGCCTTACAAAGACACCGGGCCTTATCGGTTAATAAGCCACAGGTCCGGAGAAAACATAAAAAAAACGAATGTCAGACAGAAGGAATTTCTTTGTGTTGTATCGGACATCTCCAATCTTTAACTTAAAGTAAGCACAATTAAAGAAAACTTTAAAATGCACACATTTATCACAAAATACGTCAAAGAAAAATATAAGGGAATTTCCACAGCCCTGAAGTATACTTTATTTTTTTTTTATAGCCTGCTTTTAACAAATATATATTAAAATTTGCCTCATCAAAGGGCAATAAAAATAATATGAACGTTAATGAATTTATTTATAAATTAAATTAATAATCAATGATTATTCGAAACAAAGTTGAGAATAAATAAGGTTTTCATACGTGACTTTTTTTTTTTTTTTTACTAAAACCAAAATAGCTCCAAAATGGTACACCCTAGCGACAAATGTTATATAACACAATATATCTTAAATTAAATTTCTGGTAAGAAGACCGTCGGCAAATATTCGAAAAAACTGGTTTTAAAACATATATATTTCAATCTGCCTCACTCAAGGGCAAATTGTAACATGAACGTTAATGGATCTATTAAAATAATAGATATAATCTATTACAATAAAAATAAACATATAATCTCTGAATATTAAAAACAAAAAAAAAGAGCGATACAATTAATTTGTTTAGGAAATATGTCAAAAACTTCTCAAAAAATTCAAAAATTTTTCACTGACAACAGAATAGAAAAACAATAGATCAAGGACATTTCTATCTATAATCTACTGATTTCTCCAATTTACATTTTAGTATTAAAACGATCAAATTGCTTAAATTAATAATTTAATTAAATTAATAATCAATGGTTATTCGAAACAAAGTTGCGGAAAATAAGGGTTTTAAGACTCTTTTTATTAAAATCAAAATATCTCCTAAATGGAAGCTCCTAGCGACAAATGTTTTATAATAAAAAATATTAAAAATTAAATTTCTGATAAGGAAACTGTCGGCAAATATTCGAAAAACTGGTTTTAAGAAATATATATTTCAATCTGCCTCATTCAAGGGCAATAAGTAATATGAACATTAATGAGTCTATTAACCCTTTAACAGGTGATGTGTCCTGGAGGATACTCATATTAAATGCCTTTTGATCAATAAATGGCGTAATTTCCGATGCATTATCCTACTCATTATCGTTTAATATCCTTTATTTAACCTTGAATTTCATGATACATGAGTTGGGGTTAGCGTGGCTATAGACATTCACAGGAAAAAAAGAAAATACATTAAAACCCATTGCTTTCCACTGCATTGTGTTACTGCTTGCACAGCATACGTATCAATATAATTAAAAATAATGTTATAATAACAAGATAATTATTGTAATAACAATAACCAATAATAATGACAATAGTTCCTTTTATATATATATATATATATATATATATATATATATATATATATATATATATTTATATGGATCAATTTCTTGACTATTACTATTAAATGTTTAGTAAGGTTCTTGAGGTTGAGTCAATAAATAAAAAAAATACAACTATTTTGGCGACGTTTCGAGACTATATTGTACACCATATTGTACTTGTACCAAATTGTACACCATATTGTACATGTATATTGTTCACATACCACTAGTAACATTGGCATGGTTATGTGAACAATATAGCCTCGAAACGTCGCCAAAATAGTTGTTTTTTTATTTAATGACTGAACCTCAAGAATCTTACTAAACAATATATATATATATATATATATATATATATATATATATATAGTACTTATGTAAGTATAAAATAATTTAATGCAAACAAGTATTTTTTTTTTATTTTTTTTTTTTTTTTTTTCATTCAATAATTAAAACATCCCAAATCATTACATAGATATGCATATATAAACAAACAAAAAACTAAATAAATATATGTAATAACCATAAATAAAAATTTCATGCTAAAAAAAAATAAAAAAATCTGTACCATATACAAACCATGAAGGCACTTCGGTTTAGTATTTGTTAAAAGAGAATTGTTTCTTGTTTAAGGACCAACATAATAGTTGTTTATTATTATACAAGATTTTTTATGATTCTTGTTATTAATAAAATAACGCAATAATTTTATACCTACAAAACTTAATTTATTTATACTTATGAATACTTCATTAATTGATGAAATGAATATTTAACATTCTACATGTTTCGGAAATACACTTTTCCCATTTTCAGGACCATCGTCTAAAACAACATTAGAGTATTCCAATCTATAAACTAATTATTCTACATTATTATCGTATAATATTGTAATTACCTTCTGGTTGCTAGTGATTGCGATTTTTTTGTTTAAAAAGAAGAAGAAAATGAACTTTTTTCTGGAACTACTTGTCCCCTAAGAATAACAAATGGGAACAATTCATAAAACAATCGTTTGGCTATGATAATTAATTATAATAAATAATAATAAAAAAAGATTGATAATTAAATTATGAGTGACAGAATAAATGAGAAATCTTGTAAAAGGATACATCTCATGTACGCTATTGTAATGTATATAAACATTTGCTTGGAAGATTGAAAATCCAGGAGGTAAAGAAATAGATGATGTTTAAAGGAAGTAAGAGTGGAGCTTTTTCGAATTGAAATGGGCAATGAATTCCATAAAGAGGAAGCCCAAATAATAAAGGATATTTCGAAGGATGCAGTTCGATACGCAGAAGTGTACAGGTCGATGGGTTGGGTTCTAGTATTTAAGAGGTGGATGGAGGAGCGCTGAGTAAGGAGGTCATGAATATAGGATGGCTTTTTGATTTTCAAGGATTAAAATATGAGTGCACCTAGGAAGTACTGACGTCGGAAACTGGGGTAAAGCCACCCAATTAAATAATACTTGTGAAATATTAAGAACGTCTAGAAATCCGAAAAATATATCTAATAAAACAGTCCATTAGTATCAAATAAAAACTACGCCAGCACAATTTAAAAATAATATTACATTTTAGTCTACACCTAACTCATGCTCCAAAAATGAATCATGGGGTTTAAGGAACTTTTATTGACAATGTTTGCACTTATTAGGATCTTAAACCACTATTTTGTATATATATATATATATATATATATATATATATATATATATATATATATCATATAATATTTTTAATAATGTCTGTGAACATAAGGATTAATTTCTTTTATAGTCAGAATAAAAAATCAACATTCGTTTTCAAAATCAGCGCCTCCTGTATTACTGTCGTTGCCTGTTCCCCTCCAAACCGTATATTTAGTTTTATCTAGATCCGATCTGAGCCCTAATTCTTGACTGACATCAATTAAAGTTTCTCAGTTTAATTTTATCCTTTCCACTCAATCCATTCCGAAAGGCTAGATCATCGCCGCAGCCGAACGGGGTTATCGCACCATCCACAATTAATCCTTCCCCGCTGCTATTCATTCCTTTAATGACATGTCCCTTGGCTACAATAAACAGAATTGGTTAATGTGGCGCAACATGTTTTGATCCAATAAACGCCCTAGAAATTATTTCACCACTAGTTAGCTAAGCTAGAAGCGTTTACACAAAACCATAACCCAAAATAAGAAAACTGCTTTCACTGGATTGGCATTAATACTTGAAAGTAAGCATTTTAAAGAGAAGATATAAGGTAGAATGCCAATAGTAACTCCAGGATGTCGTCAATATGGAATATGGGGCGAAGTATAAGAAGGGAAGTTGATCATTGTAATATGAAAATCCTTCTGGAGAAATATGCCCGAAGTATGACAAACAATGAATTGATTTTTTCAATTAAGTCACTTTACCCAAACTTTTCATTAACTTATGTATTATTTTAAAACAGTGTTGAGCCTTGGCGCTCCACTAAACCTTCAAATTCTTCTATCATCTAATCCTAATATTCTCTAAATGTATTCGTAAAATCCTCAATATCACAAAAATAAAAACTTATTCATAATGATATATGTCCGAAGTGTTGCTAAATTGGTCCAAACCTATCCTGCCATGGTAAACTCAACAACCCGGAGGAATCCATTAGTCTTCCAACTATACTTTCTGTTTGATTCTTAGTAACCCTCCGAAACGTTCAAAAAGAAGATGGCCTTGGGATCTTCTAATATACAACTTTTATTGAAGTACTTCCGATGGGTGATTGCTTCACAAATTATTGATGTGTTGCATAATAATTGAATGGCTCCGCCGAAAAACGTTGTAAGCGACAAAATTTCCGAAGTAGCGATTTTAAAGGTTTTTAAATGTATAATAAATAGTACATCATAGTATGATATAGTACTCCATTATGTCATTATAGATGTAAATATAACAAATCAATATGTGGCTATAAAATCTAACCTAGGAAACTAACAAAAACTTTAGATTATGATTTTCTTTCACTGATTACTCAAAATGTTATGTTTGTCGCTTAGAGCGTTTTTCGGCGGACCCATTCAATTGGTCCTCATATTTACTTAAATTTATCTATACTATTATATAAAATTACAAGCCTTTTTCATTTCTGATCACTAACCGTGGAAACTACAGGACCAACTACTGTACCAAAGTTTTACTAGATCATCTTCATAGGAAGGTTCAGCAATAATAAAATTGACTGATTATCAATTAAATTGTTATTAAAAAGGCTATAAGTAAATGGTGGATCCACCATGGGAAGGCCACGTGTGGATCCCAATGAAATTTCAAAATCGACTGATGAAATAACAAAAACCGTCTGTGCCTTATTTCAACTACATTATCTTTAAAGTTCAAAATAGTAAAATTTACTATAATAATGATTTTGATGTACAGTGTTGAGTGGCAGAAACGAGGTTTACTAACTCTAATACAAAATGTCGATCCTTTGCGATTTGATATTTTCTCTAAAAATATGATTTGTAGGCCTTTAGTTGTAAACACTTATAGTGCAGGAGGTTTCGTGTTTCTATTCATCTCGATTACCGACTCATACATTGAAATTAAAAATTAGATATCCAATTATGTTTTTACGTGACCTTTAACCACTAATCCGTGCAGTGATACCAGGTTAAAAATGCTGCTATGCGTGAAAATACTATTGAAGAAATAATGCTTGATCGCATACTTCAATACAAGATTTTTATCGTTAGACGAATAAAACTTCTATTATTAGTTAAAATTATCTAAGATATTTAGAGAGGGAAAACGCCGCGACGAGAGAGGCTAGTACCTTGTTAAGTAGCAGATACCCAAAAATAAATTTTAAAATCAATAAAAATAATTACATAAAGTACATGTGTAGGATAATGAATTGAAAGCAGGGTATAAAACATTATACCATTGGTAGTACTCCAATAAAAGTTCTATATTAGAAGGTTTCTAGGCCATCGACTTTTCAGACACCCCGAGGGGTTATGGGAAATCGAGTGGGTATATAGCTTACTATGGAAGAATAGGTATCTGGTTTTGGCCCATTCAGCAATATATAGGACCTTCAGATCACAGATAAGTTTATTTGTGAAATTCGTTTTTCTTTTTAAACGTCCTTTGGACATATCGGAAATCGATCTGGAAGCAAGTTCAGAATCCAGTGGATTTGACATGGAGTGTATTATGAAAGGTTAAGATTTTGTTTGACATAACTGGCCATATATGAGACCGTAAAATCATTGTTCATATTTATTTATGACATGAGGAGCATTGCGAATTTTAAATTGTAATGATTGGACATGGCGGAAAAATGGATATTTTCGTGTAGCCCCAAACTTAATTACGTATGGCAGATATGTCTAAATATAATAAATGTCTTATAGATAAATCGTTTAAAAATTTTAAGTAACAAAACGTTTAACTTAATTCAGTATCTTAAAAAAATGGCCCAGTATTAATCATTAGGATAGATGGGCTTTTCACTCATAAGCAATGGGTAAATAAACTTTAATAGGTTAAAATCCTTAACAGCCCAAGCAATGATCATTTAGTCGTAAAAATCAATATTTCATGTTTGTTAATGTAATTATACGGTAGTTTAACCGATTTACCGGATTTCACACTCAATTTGGACCCAGTTACCTGAGATTTATGTAGCAATTAGGAAGTTGGGAGAGCTAGCACAGGTGGTCCCCGGACTGATGCACTACTCGACGAAAATTACACTACTTCAAAGGGCCAACGAAAGTTTCGAGCAATTAGGAATCATTACGAGAATCGTTGGAGGGTTAATGACTCGAAAACGCCGATCACGATTCACTATTTCGTAATTCCGAAAAATATTTTTGACGAATCTTCGACTAGAATATAAGATTGATAATTGATTTGGAAAGGGACGCGTCCCGGTCTTTAATTATCTCAAGTCTAATTCTGACACCTCGCGTCCTGTAATCTAGTATTCTCCTTTCATCTGATATTTATCAAAACCTTAACGAGCCTGTTCTGTAATTGTATGGTCCTCTTGAGCCAGTGGCAGTGGTACAAACGAGGAAAGTATACCTTTCGAAACATCACCTCGAGAGAAAACCAAACATTTGTTTAAATTTTATCTCTATCTTATAACCATCACCTTGCTCACTGGAACTGTTAGTTGTGTAAAGAAAAATATGCTACACCTTCTTCAAATTTCTCTTTATCATAATTTAATAATTTATATATATATATATATATATATATATATATATATATATATATATATATATATATATATATATCAATTTATTGAAATTTACAACTGTACAAAAATGTACATCAAGTAAATGAGCTGATAACGATTACAATGACATGTAACAACTTGAAAAGAACTACTCATCAGTAGAACTTCAATAAAATTCTACACTAGAAGATCTCTAGGCCATCTTCTTTTCAGACGCCTCGGAGTATTATCGGCAATGGAGTGGGAAGCCAGTTGAGAAACTACTGGATTTGAGTGGTTATGGAGCTTACTATAAAAGGATAGGTATCTGGTTTGGGCTGACTCAGCAACATATGGAACATTGAGGTCTTTATGGATAAGCTTATTGGTGACAAAGTAAGGGGCATTTAGGATTTTTCGAAGGATTTTGGATTGTAAAGATTGGATACGAGATGAACTGGATGATTTAGTAGAGCCTTAAAGCTCAACTCCGTACGTCCAAATAGATCTAATAACAGTCATGTAAATAAGTCTTTTGTAATTAATTGGGAGCTTTGATCGTTTGTCCAGTAAATGTTGAAGTAGTCTGTAACGACTAGCAGTTTCTTGTCGCTTTAGTCTTTTATTTGATATTGAAAAGTTTTTATTCACTTAATTTTTTTTTTTTGAAATGATTCGTTGTGGTACGCGTGAGATTATTTAAGGATCAATACCAACTAAATATATTAGGATTGATGAATTATTTACCTCTTGTATTGCAACTCTATTCTTCAGTTTGCTCTCGGTCCTGATACCTATCAGAAGTATTTTTCGTTTTGACTCCTTAGAACTGAAGATGAATTGCAAAAAAAATTGCAATAGAAATGACATATAATTCATCAATGCTATTTGAAATGGACCCATTATTGTTCCCCAAACTCTCTAAACACATATTATAAACCTTCAAGAATGGTGTCGAAATCGGAGAATTAAAAAAAATACAAAGAAGCCTCATGCAACAACCTTTCCTCTTTTTTGTAAATCAACTCCTTACTTGATGTACGCTTGATGATATAGAAGGATCAATCCTAATTCTACTACTTCTTGACTAAGAGAATCCTTCAACACTACGCATACTATAACGTGTCAAATAACTCTTCATGGACTTGTTGATACAAGTTCTTGGAAGCAACATTCATTAATTTCCTTTTCGACTTTACTACTGTTATTAAAAAATGTAGCAAAAACTTCAGTATCCACTCCTCTCTTAGTTTTTTTCCGATAAACTGTGATAAAAATAGTTATACATTAAATATCAGTAGGTTCAGTGTTAAAGTTAGTCCACCAATCCCTGATGAACAGATACGCTACTTAGGACTCAATCTGGACAAAGGCCTTACTTGGAATTCTCACACGAGACTAAATCTTCAAGAAACTACCCCCTCGTTTTGGACTTCTACAACATCTACATAACAAACGATCAAACCTTCCCATTAATAACAAAACTATCTTTTAAAAATAATCTTTATTCTGGGACACCTTGTCCCCTAAGAATAATACAAAACTACAATAAAAAGTTATTATTGTCTGGCTGGGTACATATCAGGGCAGCAACTTATATAGAATGTAAATTATATACATATAAATATATAAAGTGAAATTTTAGATTTAAAAACAAGTCTTTGGGTTTATATAAGAAAAACAAAATAAGTAAATAACAAAATAAAAATAAAATAAAAAAAAAAAAAAAAAAAAAAAAAATAAATAAAAAGAAATATTCTAACACTAATATATTATTACATAATTTCGTAAGATTGATAATTGAGGAGGTAGATGAATAAATTATGTTAAAAGAAAGTGAGAGAAGGAGCATTGCGGATCGAAATGGTATGGAATTCCAGAATAAAGCTGCACGATTAATAAAGGATTTTTCAAAGGAAGCAGTTCGATGAGAAGGGATATACAAATGTATAGGCTGAGATCTGGTGTTCAAAAGATGAATGGAAGAACGAAGGGCAAGGATGTGATCGTAAATGTACGAAGGTTTTTTGAGATTGGAATAGAAAGGAAGTATTGTCGCCGGAAACTTCAACTCGGAATACCAGCAAATGATGTGAGCACGCCTGGGGAGGGATCCCCATTTTGGGAAAAAATGAATCTTATAAAGGAATTCATTAATCTTATCATTCACATGATATACAGAGATATGCTTTGCAATTCAAAATGCTTCTAAAAACCTTATTGCTCTTTTCTTTGTCACAAGTAATTTATCCATAAATATCTAAATGAACCATATACTGCTGCTATAGGCAAACGAAGTATCAATCCTTTCATAGTAAATACCATAACCATTCAAATCCACTAGTCTCTCAACTTACTTCCGATTCTATTTAGATATGGTCTTTTTTTCTGTCATGTAAATTTTATTCTTATGGGACTTTGTCCTTGAGTAAAATTTTCTTTCTGTTCAATTTTAATCTATTCTCTTCCACATAGCCTTCCGAGGTGTCTTAAAAAAAAGAACATGGCCTCGGGATCTTCTTATTATCACCGTATGATTGCGTTAACAAATTTATTTTGTTGTCTAAGTAATAATTGTTGATAATTTAATTTTTAACTCATTAAAGTTTAATTACCTATTGATTATAAGCGGAATGCGCATCTATCCTTCCGGGGGATAAGTAATGGGCCATGTTTTACGAAACTGAATTAAGTTGAACGTCACTAATAATTTCTAAAATATTATGAAACGACTCTTTTACTTGACAGCAATGAGACCTATTTGGTTGAACATCAAGACATATTGAGTTGATCATTAGGGCTCCACAATAATTCATCCAAGTAGATTCATCAATCCAATCAATAATTTGCAAATCCATTCGGGTCACAAAAAAACATGAATAATTTTACAGCCTTATATGTTGGTTATTTGACCAAAAAAAAAAGAGTTATACTGTTCCACTACAACCCATGAAGGGTCTTGGGTTCATTACTTCCGTAAGGATCTACTGTTACGAAGCCAACGATTCTGAAAGGAGGAGATTTGGCAATTTGACCCAAATATTGCATTATTTTATTATTAACCCAATGTCAAATCCACTACTTTCTGAGCTTGCTTCCAGCTCGATTTCAGATGTGCCCAAGTGACGTTTGAAAAGAGGAATGCTTTCAGACCTTCTTATGCAGATCTTTTATTGAAGTACTACCAATAGGCAATTGCTTTACAATCAGTCTGCATGTTATTATGAGCATTATGTTTCTATTTACTTGATGTATTTTTATTTTATTTCGTATGCAGTTATAAAGTTCTATGCACAATAAAGAAAAATTGGTGAATTTCAATTTTTTTTTTTTTTTTTTTTTTTATGCATACAATTACGCACCACGCACTACGGGAGGTCTATAGTTTTCTTGTGTAATCTTTTTTCCCACTCAAAAATATAACATTTCGACACGCTCTAGCTCTGTTGGTGTCGAAAATCTAACGGCAGTTTCTTGGTGAGAAATTTAATGTAGAGTACTTTTGTTACACAGGGTGAGTACCTCTTAGTGTAAAAAAAAAAAAAAAAAAAATAGGTGAAACTAGATCAAAAATGTAGAAAAATGCCACAGACTTCACTTTTCTATTCTAATCCATTGCAGATATACGATAAATCAAAGACTTTTTTGCGGAAACCACATTTTGTTCCATAAAAGCTGTAATATTTCCATTTTGTTTAAATATTTTTCAAATTTTGACCACATTTTCGGATTTATCATCAAATTTCCTGTTATAGCAGAGTACCTGTAACCTTGGGATCTACAAATCAGTTACCTGTGTAAATAAAACATTACGACAATCCCCTTAAGTAAATGTGCATTTTAAACATAATAAACTCTTCACTGCAATAAAAGGCAAATAAAAAAATTATTGTTTAATAGAAAATAAAGGAAAACTGTCAATAAAGCGACACCAGATAAGAGGAACTTATGTTATTACATTTATTTATTTATTATAATTATTTAGGCTTTATTTTATTATATTTTCAATGTAAATATTAAAACCCAATGATAATGAACATACGAATAATTTCGCCGTTAGCTTCTAAATGCAGAGTGTGTTGAAATACTACTTTTTGAGGTGAACAATTGAACGGTGAGCGTCGAAGTAATATAAGATATTGTAACTTCCCTAAATAGGGTGAAGATCAAGCTGTTCTTTAGATAGCAAGTTTGTAAAATTCAAGGTTACAGGTACTCTGCTAGTATAGGAAATTGAATGCTAAATCCGAAAATGTGGTAAAAATTTGAAAAATATTTAAACAAAATGGAAATATTACAGCTTTTATAGAACAAAATGTGGTTTCCGCAAAAAAAGTCTTTGATTTATCGTATATCTGCAATGGATTGGAGTGGAAATGTGAGGTCTGCGGCTGTTTTTTCCACATTTTTGATCTTGTTTTTCCCATTTTTTTTTTTTTTATACTAAGAGGTACTCACCCTGTATAATATCTATCTCTAGGGCCTACCTTTTAGGTGCTATATTGATTTTAAGAAGTAACGTTTTACCTACATGTTTTAAGTGTTGGGCTTTTTGATACGCTCTAGCTCTGTTGATGTCGCTCGGATCGAAAGTTTGCCGACAGTTTCCTTATCAGAAACAGAATATATAAGTGCAGTAGATTATAGATAGACATACTCCTATACATGATCCATTGCTTTTCCTAGTCAGGAAGAATTTGAGTTTTGAGTTGTACTGCTCGCATGCTGACTTCTACAGAACATATGCCCATTTACTGGATATAAATCTTTTTATTTCCAAGAGAAGACTTTTCAGCAAACAAGAAAATCAAATAATCATAGGACGAAGGTAGAGGAGATGGATGATGTTTGTGGCCTAGACTCCTCGTTTTTCCCGACTAAGAGGCCAACACCTCCCAAGATTAGAGGTCCTCCGGACCGTGTGTGTTTTTTCTGCGCTATCCCCCGAGGCGGTTCCTAGAACGGTGAAGTATTGTTCTCCTAACGAGAGCCCTCTCGAGCTCTACCTGCCCCCTCGGAGCTCTCTTCTTGATAACAGGAGTTCACCTAATATAACTATCTCACTACAACAGGATTCATTACTATCTTGTTAGGAACGTCTTAAAAAAAAAAAAAAAAAAAAACACTTTTGAAATATAAAAAAAAAATATGTAGAAAAGAAAAATAATTAATAAAATATATATTTTTCGTGTCATATCAACTAATAAATACACAAAAATAAAAACAGTGCTGTACTATTTTATTTTTTTATTTTATTTTTTTCAAAAATGTCAAAAGGATCCACACGCCGCTTGGCGATGATTATAAATAATCATTTTTCCATCATTTACCAGAAAGGAAAAAAGAAAAATCAATTTTTGGCCGGAAACACATTTGGCGTTTTGTCCTAATCGGATTTTTAACTGTTGCTTCTGAACCACTGTGATTTTCAAGACTCGTTCTCTCCTTACAGCAAATAAAGAACAAACGTAAAACAATTCCCAACGATAAAGAATAGCATAACACTCCTTTTCCAATATCTCCTCAGATCCCAGTCAGACGCCTGTCAATATGAATAATAATTAACATTTCTTTTATAAAAATTCAAATTTGTTTTTATTTTAATGTTATTTTTCCTGAACAAAGAAATATTTACTGCACTTACTATATATTAACTTGATAATTCATATGTGTATGGTTGTGTGTACGGGTATGTGAGTGGATATGTATAGTGTATATAAATATATATCGTGGTAACTGTAAATATACTCATTTAATTACATATAGATATAGTTTACTTTCTGTATTTATCCTTTCTTAATTTCTCATGGTTATTTTTTATTTCATTTCTCCTTCTTTTGTTATTATGTTTACTGAAGTTATTTATACATCCATTTACAATTAACCGTATTTACATGTCTCATGTTCTTAACATACGAGTACAAATGTATGTAACTAAGCAAACCATACCATTCTACAACATTGTGATACAACTTAGTTATTCTTGGGGGACAATACTTGGAATAAAGATTATTTTTTTTTTTTTCATTTTAATTTTCATAAATAATTTATTTTTGGAAATTCTTATTTACTGGTTTTCCAAACATAGTGCTTCCATTAGCCTCCACTGGATTCTACTAGTGACGCAGCTGACAGAACAGCGCTGGGAACGCTCTTAGCCTGGCTTACCATCCGAATTGGGAGGGCGGGCTTGGATCGGGGTGTTCCTCGGAATGTTTGTATATTTCGTATATAGAGTATGAATGTAGTTATGATTTGTTCATTTCTTTCCTAAATTTTAATTTTTTTTTAATTAATAGTTTCAACAATCATTACCTATTTTATATTATCATTTATTAAATTATATTTATTTCTTGTATCTTTAGCGCCTGTTTATTTTCATTTTCTTACTTTATTTTATATCATTTTATATATTGTTTGAGTCTTTGTCATCCATACTATTCATTGCCCTAGAGTGAGGAAGCTTGTAATTATTCTAATAAAAAATTTAACATTGATAACCGCTTTTGAAATCCGTATATATTAAGTCCTACATCATATCTCCGTTCTAACCTTAGTCATGCTAATAATCGAACTATATTTACAAGGAGAATGTTCGTTATTTCGTTCTCATTGTATTCTTCAGTGCGTTCAATTTTATACATTTTTTTTTTTTTTTTTGGAGACTTTAAGAGGTGGTTATTCCTGTAGTGTAAGCAGCCTTGTTCTGTTCTTGTGAAGAACTGTCGGAAGGATAAAACGAAAAGAAACTAAAAAGTAAATTTTAAGCGACGCGGTTTTCGTTTCATGCGTTTATTGGAAGCTAAGATTAAATTCACCCCTGTTTCATTCGATACAGAAGCTGACAAAGAAGAATTTGAAGAATTCCACGGCATTTGGCCTCGTGGCGTCGAAAAGAAATATCAGACTATAATACAGAAAACCACAGAAAAGGAGCCCGGTTGAAAAAACACGAAAACTTCTTAAGTTACATCCATTTTTTTCTCTTCAGAACTACTAGATTTTGTAAGGGTTCGGAAGTTTTTTGGACGCATATTTTTAAAGTTGTCAATGATTTTGTTTAATCAGGATATCAGTAAATTCCATCAACTGCTGTATTTTAAAAATTGACAAAATTGATCCGAAGGAAATCCATGAATAGTCTACGGATAAGGGATATACTTGTACTAGAGGCAAGAAGAGGAAAGATGTTTAAATATTTAGAAATAAATCCGATGAAAAAAGTTAATGATTAATAACAAAATTGTATTTATTTATTGTTTTTTAAATGTGCAAAATAATAAATGCTGATTTTACATTTCAACATAGTCGAATGTTTTAACAGTTACTATCTAGAAAATCGAGTAGAAATTATTGTTAGATTGTGAAGAATCCCTTATAGACTTTATAATGGAGGATTCTCGCATTATTAAGAGGAATGTATGTTCGAGGTTTATCAAGTGGTTCTGGAATATATACAATTAATCTATAAAAAATTGTATTTTTTGTGAGATACTGAACATAGAATAAGAAATAATTTTCCATTAATCGCGTGATCCTTTGGGTGCATGATAAAATTGTTTAGGACGTATCTTGACCGTAGCAAGCTAGTGGGGGGCAAGACTCCTGGTTCCCTTTAAGTGTTAGCATCTAATTCCGCCCTGAACTTTTCTGGTCCACAGCATATCAAAACACCTGTGAGGTACAAGGCGACTTAACACATACATTTTTTCTTTTTTTTTTTTTTTTGTTTGTGATTGTGATACAAAGTTTCGTAAACCTTTTTTAATGAAATGAAATATATGCAAATAAGCTTCATAAATTCACAAACACCTGTGAGGTACACGCGACTACTACCGTATTATTTTGTTCCTAGAATTCTGCATGGCTTCACAGGAGAATTAATATATATATATATGTTTAGTAAGGTTCTTGAGGTTCAGTCATAAAATAAAAAATCAACTATTTTGGCGACGTTTCGAGACTATATTGTTCTCATAATCATGCCAATGTTACTGGTGGATATAGATAGACTAACAATTCTAGTACACAACTGTTCAATTTCAATCACAATTCTAGTTGTGTACTAGAATTGTTAGTCTATCCATATCCACCAGTAACATTGGCATGATTATGAGAACAATATAGTCTCGAAACGTCGCCAAAATAGTTGATTTTTTTTATTTTATGACTGAACCTTAAGAACCTTACTAAACATTTAATAGTAACAGTCAAGAAATGTATCCATATATATATATTATACCCTTAAAGCCAGAAATAAAATATATTTTGAGTTGTTTTTTAAAAGAAAGGTAAAAACATCCCACAGGTGTCAGGCGACAACTCTTGTCCGTATCAGGTTCGCGACTAGCAGAAGGATAAAAGGATTTTTAGATAATTTCATAGATAAGATAATTTCATATAAATATTTACAAGCAATTATAAATTTTGAATTTATATTTTAAAAAACGGCTTCTAACTTACATTACGTACATTGATTTTTTAATCGTGAATTAAAATTCGAAGTTTACTTTATTTTTTAATTATGTTTTTTTCTTAACGCTAGTATAATCTGGTGAAACATATTGTAGAATAAATAAAAAATGAGTGTTTATCACATAGAAGCTTATTTTTTGTCAATACTATTTTAATAAGTATATCAAAAAAATGATCCGTTCATACACTATCTAGTTTTAGTAATACAAAAATAAGCTGGACGAAAATTTATATTAATCATATTTAAACTTGCTAGAATTCTATTGTGTAAATCAAACACCGTTTAATACCGGTTTTCGATACCCTCGAGTCCGCATTAGTGAGACTATACCATAATTTTTTTTCTTTATTGGGACCATTAAATTGTATTTTAAAATATGATGTAGAATTCTTGATTCTTGTTTTATTTGAATTCAAACGAAGTACAGAGGTTGCGAGTTTCAAGGATTTAAAACCACATTGAATGAAAGCGTTCATATAAGAACTGCTCTTCCATCTTCAGATGCTACACTGCAGGTATATTCATCAGAATCACAAGTCAATTTTATTGCTAGAGTGTTCGACTTTACTACTTTTAACGCATTAAATATTTTTTTTAGCATCCTGGATTACTTATAGAAATAGGAATAGCAGATTGTGAAGGAAAGCAGTCCTTTTGTATATAGATGTACCCTCAGGCTGACTCTAAGTAGACACAAAGAAATCTCCTTTCCCTAATGCGATCCTTCTTATAGTCAACATAGGATATACTCGAGTCTAGATGTTATTGCTGAGGAGATACCAAACACTCCTTAAGTCCTTGGCTATTAGCGGCTGATATTGAACTGCTCCTATGTCCTACAGAACCCTTTCCTCATAAGATCCCATCGCCCCTGTAGTGGGAATGTTCTTCAGCACTGGCTAATCCTGAGGACTCTGCTTGGAGAGGTTCCAGGAACTAATCTGCCTCCAGGTCGTCCAGTTGATCCGATTAACAATGTCATCGTCGTCTTAGCAGAGGCTCTGTCGGATATAAAACAAAATATATTATATACCGGCTTTATTTACTTTCTTAGGGTCATTATGTCTTTATTTATATAAGAACAAGTTCCCAAAATCCAAAGGTCAGTTTATATATAAATCTTTTTCGATGTATCAAGCTAAATGAAACGGAGGGAACAAGTTTTTTTTTTTTTTTTTTTTTTTTTTTTTTACAAAGATTTTATACTAAAACAGTTAGATTCCTCAAATCCAAATGTTTTTTCATGCAAGGTATAGACCAGGCAAAGATTACGTTTCATATACTCCAATTTCATTCTCCTTAGTTTTTCTGGGTCTTCCTTTTCTTCTTCTTGCAATTATTAGACATCCGCTTACTTCCATCGAGGATTCTTTAAATGTTTAAATTAACTTAGTGATCTATATATACATATCTGATTATGTTTTCCTACTCCCTTTTATCTCCATTCGAATTTCCGATTCAGCAGTCCGTTTCTTAACCATCTTGTTTCTAAAAATGCTCCTTAGCAATGGGCAATCTTATATTATATTAACACATAAAATGCCACGTAGCTTTGTTACACTAACTTTAATGTATCTCCATCATACCTCAGATGAAAATGTGCCATTAAGATAAGCAGAATGTAAAATCCCTTATCACATTGACTACGCTCTTAGGCAGGACGCTCGCTCATCACCTCATCAGTTGTTTAAGAAACTAAATTCATTATTTTTGGGAGATGAATGACCTGAGAATTACATGGAAGTACATACATCCTTCATACTCTTACAAAAAATTAACCCCCAAAAATTAGTTATTTAAACAACAGCACTAAAATTAAACAAAACTTCATTGGTATATCTAAAGTTATTTTCATTTACCCACAGCGTTAAACTTTTAGAGACGATTTCATTATAAACATTATGGACTTGTGAGAGAATAGGAAGAAATAGATGATATATGTGTGTGTGTGTGTATATATATAAATATATATATATATATATTGTTATCTTAATTATAATGTTATTATATGGGCTATTCTCTAATTTTTTCGGAATTTCGACATTGTGATTCCATTTGAAAAAAATTATGTAAAAAAAAAGTTTTTCTTCATAAGAATCTTTATAATAGTCCACTAATGGTACTAAGCGAAAAAAACCTTCATAGAATTTAGTCTATATGCACATTTGTGATCATGATAGAAATCATGAAAGTGAGGGAAACTGAGAGGATGTGAGGGAAATAGGAAACACTCTCAATATAAAATATTTATAGTACTGAAATATTGAAAGAAAAAAATTAAAATGGTAAGACATTGTACGTATATAAATATACATTTATACTTCGAAATCGAAGATTAGATTAATCTGATGAATATTATATTAGATTAATATAAACAATGAAAATATAATTAAAAGATCTTTTTTTTATCTTATTTTACATAGTTTTTCCTTTTGTTATCTATTTCCTTCACTTTTGGTGTGAGAGAAACACCACATGCATTTCAAAACAAAACAAAAAAAAAGGAATTCTGAATGACGTGGGAAACATTTACTTCAGTGCAAAGAAAACAAGAATTAAAACATACCTTCTTTGAAAATTCACTATATGAGGAAAATAGAATAACGAATGACGTGATTCGAACATTTGATTTGAACATAAACAAATTTGTGAAAACTAACTAAGGAAATTTGTAGTAAGTAATAGCAATGGTGTCAGTCTAAAATATAATGGAATGTATCTTGGTTATGTTTTGGCATTATAAGCAATTCGTCTCAGCTTCAAAATATTGCATCTTACTATACAATCGGTACTAGAAAAAAAAAGTTACTATAGCAGAAATGGAGAACTTATTCGCATTTAACTTTACCAACTCATGTTTTGGGACAGATGAGGGAAATAGATTTTGATGTTTTGAATTCAAATTTAACTATCAAAACAAATCAATAACCGTGGAAAAACTACTTTACGTTTAAGATACCTTGCATCTACTTGTTACATTCAGGTTACAAGAAATTTCATGTAGAAACCACAATCGCTTCGGGACAGATTCGTATGTAATGGGAGAATGACCCTTATATGGTTATTGGTACTTATTGGAATGTAAATATTACCAAATATCCGTCTAGATTAATAAGTGTTAAATGAAACAACCTACTTAAAATGGATGTTCTCTCAATAAAACTACTCAATAAAATGTTCCTCAATGTAAATGAAATATTTAGGGGAAAATATGTATTAATATTAATTCTATATACAGCTGTACTGGGATTTCTCCAGCAGTACTCTTTAGTATTCTTTTTATTATTAACTAATTATAATTACACACTAAAGGAACCGTGTTAAGGTGATTTAATTTTATCTGAATTTTATGATCCATATAACAGTTCCCTGGTATTTATTATCTCAACTTGTAAGTAACTTTTTATTTTTAATATCTATAAATCTAACATTAATCACCTATAAACACTGTTACTTGGTAACAAAACATGGTTTACCTTGTTATATCTACAAGAACTACAAGGCTTCTTCTAAACGGAGGCTACAATTATCTGTCGTTATTATACAAAAAAAAAAAAAAAAAAAATGAAAAAAAATGTTACCTAGCTGAGTGTCCTCTGCCCTGTTTGGGTAGTAGATAGATCGATAGCTGTAACCATTCATCAAGGTCCCAAAGTGATCCAATCACCTGTCAACGCCCAAAGCATCAACATAAACACTATTCAGGTAGCAAAGTAATTTATATTTAGAATTTAGTGTAAAAACATTACTATTTCTTCTTTCTATTGGGTCGTTCCAAATGAAAATATCTTTTTATTTTTTGTTAATTTTTAGCGTGGATGGATGCGTTTTATGTTGATTCCTGAAATAATATTTACATTCCGTGGATAAGACCTACTAGTCCTCGGTTTACTAAAAGTGTTTGTTTTCTTTCCAAGTAGCCACACAGAAGGCCATTATTTACTAGCACGAGACCTCCGATTAATTTTATTTTATGAAATTAAAATAATAATAATAATTAAATTTGTTAGTTTTAAAAAATTTCATATCGATAAAATTAAAATAAATCTCAGACCATAAGAACTTATCGCGTATTTACCCCGTATGCACAAGGGGATACTGAACAGGAACTGATTAGTGACGCGAATTATCAACTGGTTTACATTAAATCACTTCCTGTTTAATACTATATACGCCGCACACGGCGCCATTGGTTAGGGACTCGCCGGTGATTCACATAACCAGTTTGTAACTAATCGTCTGGGCGATTCACATGTCGGGTTGCCTAAGATTTGAGTTTTCAGTTCCTTGATGATGAGTGACCAAAAAACCAGGCTGTAGCTGGTAGGGAAGGTGGAAAAACACCCTATTTTATATAATTTCCATCTTTCTGGTTATTCAAAGAAGCAGGAAAAGGAGAAGGCTTTGACGTTCCTTACTCATTTTGTAAAATGACAAGAATTTCGCGTCAGAAAAGTCTAGCTGTTTTGAAGCAACAAACAACCTAGTCTGAAAACTTCTTTCAAGGAATGGGTGTACCCAAAACCTTCTGGCTATTCGTCTTCTCCTCCTGAGGTAATAATGCAGCACTACAGTTTCGTCATCACTCGACTCTTCCGAAATTCCATGACGACACTGAACGAACTAGAGGTTCCCGTTGCTGAGGAGTTGCCTCGTGTGTGGAGTCAAGTTACCATTCAGTCTGTAACCGGTCAGAAATCCATGTTACCAACTGGTTTAGTTTATTTCCAATACCCCCGTGTGCATAGAGCCTAACTGACAATTTCCAAAATAATACCTTAAGTACTATTTCAAACAAACTAAATCATCAACAATGACATGATTATCGATCATTAAATTACTACATTAACAGTTACCATAATAACCTTTGGTTTTTTTTTTTTAAACTAATCAAACAGATTTTAGTTTCATTTTAAATGTAGAAATGGAACACGCAATGTTACATGATACTTTCGCAGTCATTGTAGTAAGGAATATCAATCGACCTTCTGTCAAAGGGAGTAGTATAGTAAGGGTCATTCGTCGTTGTTTTTCAAATTTTATTTAATTACTTTTCTGGTTTAGTTTTATCACATGACTCAAGCTTCTTTAAATATGGCTTTTAAAACTTGCTTAGTCGTTAGGAGAAGTGTGGTGAAATAAATGATTGGTAATTATTTTGAATAATATATATTTGTTTTTTTTCAAAATGATTTCTATAGCAGAAAAATATTTGCTGACTTGAAGTTTTATTTATTTACTATGCCTAAATAATTCATAACAATAAAAATCTTTAGGAGTGAATACCTCCAAAAGCGTTTGTGGACATGCCTCCATGGATAATTTTATTCTTGTTTTAAAGTCCTTAGTTCAAATTTATAATTTAGCTACTCAACCCTGAGACACCCTGTGTATATATACATTTTTTTTTTATTGCAACAGACGCATGAAGCTGTCCTTGGCTGCTCCACAGCCCTCCTCCAATCGTCCCGATTAGCTGCTCGCCTTAGATATACCTTAGATAATTTTAAGTTCTCGGATACGCCATCGAACCATCTTCTCTTAGGTCTTCCACGAGGTCTCATTCCATCCGGTCTATCCCATAGCAAACTTTCGGCATGTTCAGCTCTCACCCATCCGGTAGACATGCCCCACCCATTTTAGCCGTTCAACCTTCGTGAATACTGTTAATGGCAAGTCACCATACTAATTGTATAGCTCCCGGTTCTTCCTTCGCCGCCACATACCGTTATCCTTTATCGGACCGAATATACGTCTAAGCACTTTCCTTTCGAAACAGTCCAGTTTCGTGGCTACTGACTTATTAATAGTCCTAGTTTGGCAGGCTTACGTGGCTCCCGGTTGTACAAGAGTATAGTATTACCTTTGTTATGCGGCTGGTGAGTCTACTCTTCATAATGCTCTGTATAGATGAGAAGGCTCTGTTGACTGATCTTATCCGACTTTTAATTTCCTCATCAGGTGTTCATTTATCCAGGTGCCTAAATAATGGAAACTTCGAACGTCTAGCCTTCCATACAGTGAAAACGCAAGGCTGCAAGAAAACCATCATGTTTTGATGTATTTTTAGATACCTCATTTAAGGTCACTGCTTTTGATTAATCGTTTCTAATATTGGATGTAAAAACATTCCTTAACAACGTTAAGATTTTTATCATCGATTACAAAAACAAATGTGAACTTGATAAAACTTGAGCCATGTAGTTAACAAATTGATTCGCCCTTACAATTTGTATAAAGAAAGCAAATATAAATCAACTGTCCGAAGTCTTATTGCTGTAGAGTGCACGAGTTAATAACACCAAATCTGTTCAAGGAATGTGGGTGCTGGCTTTGAGCGGTTTCATCCATCTCTAAGCGATAATATCTAAACAAATAGATTTTCTTTTTTACTCTTTCTTCCCATATAACAAATGAACATGATAAATATTGTATATTACATGCGCCAAATTTAATAATAAAACCTTATCCCAGGGAAATGATTTTGCTCAAGGTGCTGATAAATAATAAAGAACTATTTGTTATTGAATAAATTCTAATTCGAATATGGAACAAATCTGTTGTTTTGGATATATTTTGTTATTGGGATATTAATATTTGAATGATTTGCTGTAAAAGAAACTAAATTTTGGTAACAATATCTTCTTCCTTCTTGTGATTTATTCTTATTAATATTATTATTCTTCTTTCGATGTATCACCTTCTTTCGCTATTACTCTCGTATAAATCCTCAATATGGAAAACATTCAAAAATCCACTTCGAACCAGACGTTGTTGAGTTCCGTTACACCTTCTTACTTTTAAAAAGAAGAAATAAGAAAATGTCAATGTAACATAAAACAATATAATCCTAGTTGAAACTATAGAAATGGAAGTTATTAGGTATGTTTATAGGGAAGAGCTATCAATAAAAGAAGTGAAGATGATTTAGTGACCATGGTTTGATGTCTTTGTTTTAATTTTTTTAAATCCAAATATACATCTCTGTAACACAACTTACTGTCGACTTACTGTATAGGTACCTTTAATAATATTTTACTCAACATTAATGAATAAATATATTTATATATACATATATATTTTTTTAGATATGAAGCAGCAAGCGGTGCAGCAAACCTCGTGAGAAGACCAAGACCCCACAACTCATGATTTGATAACCTATTGTAGAAAAATGTTACAAATGAAGTGGAAATAAAATTGCAAGAAATGAAACGTGATACCCGACCTTGGACTAACTCTTTCAACAATTCCATACTAGAGGAAGTAATCCTGAAGAGACGCAGAATTGCACATACAGATTTCATCCATGATAGCTTCATGTGAGGCCTGCAACAATAATTTGTGAAAATTGCAAGACAGCACTGACATTGAAGCACATTGTAACAATATGCACACTATACAATGACTCAAAATTAAAACACAATGTACTCACTGGTATTTATTCATTTTATTCTGAGTTTTCAAGACAACCAGTTTTTGGAGGATGGATTGAACCTTAAGGACGCATCCTTTCTGGTAGGGTCTAACGAAGAGGTTGCAGAACCTGTAATTACTACCTAAGTCATCCTAACAGTGTAAATATAATTTCAGAAATGGGAGCGATAGTGAAAAAAAAAAAAACTCTGGAAACTGCTTGTAGTTAACTAAGAAAAGGGCTAATGATGGTAGCCGAAAGGAGCCATTAGAAGAGAAGAACAAACAGAAGATATCCTTCCTGGGTGGCACGGATAATAGGGCACTACTACCCGTCTTCGGCTCATCCTCGAAGTATTGGTAATCATCACCTCTTCCGCCTCCTGATGGATCCATACATCACTAACTTCTCCCAGCTGGAATCTCTTAATTGTATCCAGGCCTCGAAGGATCCTTTAACAACAAACTGGAGATCTTCCATTATATAATACATTCCAGCACAATCGGTACCCGATAACCCAGCAGTCCAGATTTCTTGACGATCCACAGTGCTTCAAAAGTATGGTGATGGTGGACAAAATTCATGAAACTTTATAAACTCATAGGAAATTTTACCCTGATCTGAAAAGTCAATATGAACCTGTGTCTAGAAATGAATGCATAAAAAGTAATAGCAAAATATTCATAGAAAGAAAAGTGTGTATTATATTTATCATATGTATAAATTATTTTTTGAAGGAGGTCTTTAGTAGTTGGATCATAAATATTGCATTTCATGATGAATCAGGATGTGTTCGAGGTAATGGTAAAGAGAATAAAGAATAATAACTATTTGAAATGTGGGTTTATCGCACAGCTATGTTTGTAAGATGTTCAAAAATCAAAATTTTTTCAATGAAGGAAGCAGATACAAATACTTATTAATAATTCTGACATGACTCGTTCAATAAGTCTGAATGACACTAAGGCAGTGACAAATAAAGATACATCTGAAATGATTTCACCAGTAAATTTTTGCTTTTACGAACGCTGTCCGCTGCGAAGATATACGTTAAGACGAAAATAAAGGGTCCACGCATCGACAGGAGACTTGAAAGATTTGCTATAGATTGCTCTGAAAGAGTTTGAGAGGACATCCTTACCGACCTTTAAAACTCGTCAAGCTCGAGTTTTTCTTGTGATCTCGTCGTGACTATTTTACCCTAAGCTCCTAATGAAGCTCCCTAAGCTCCCTAAGCAGATGTTTGCGACCGCTGGGATTCGAGATGAAGCTGCAAAGAACCGAGTTTAGTGTGACAAGCATACGTTTTTTGAAAAAAGTAAATCATTTATTTTCTCCATCAAGTTGAATGTATGTAAAGGGATTTCAGTCATAGCGTTGTAAATGTAGTATGTATAAATGAGCAATAAAACTAAAATATACTATCTCTATGGTATCTTAGTTATTATTTTTAGTCATAATTCCTAGTAAGCCGTAATTTCAAAACCTCAGCACCCTTCTGGTCCACATTACGCCGAGTTTTGAAGGAACAGAACTTATGCCATTGGGCAGTGCTTCACACCAGAATTTTATTTTTAGCTAGTCATTGAAATTTTGCAACTGTAACAAAATAAAATAAAATAATTAATATAATAAATCTGAAGATAAAGCACATAAACAGGTCAATTGGTGTAAAACAATTACCCATTGTTAGCACTTAATAAAAGTTCAATATTAGAAGGTTCTGAGGCCATCTTTTCAGACTTCTTAGAGGGTTTTTGATAATAAAATGGGAAGCAAGTTGAGAGACTGCTGAATTTGAATGGTTATGGTGTTTAGTATGAAATAATAGGTATCTGGTTTGGGGTGAATAAGCAGCATATAAAACATTAATGTCTTTATAGACAACTTTGTGACAAACCTGACAAAGTAAAGAGCATTTTTCGAAGGCTTTTGTATACGAGATGAATTGGAACGTTAAGTGGAGCCCCAAAGTTCAACTCTGTATTGCCAATTGACTCTAATTACTGTTATGTAAATGAGCCTTTTATAATTATGCGGAAGGTTCGACCTTTTTTCTAGTAAATGTTGAAGAAGTAAAATACGATGGGCAGTTTCATGTCATTTTGTAAGTAGCAGATATATGATGCACCCTGGTTCGTTAGAAAATTACCTTTACACTTGACCTTCAAAGAATTCCAAGGACACCGTATCATATTCATTGAAGATATGGCCACAATTCATAATTCCTGGAAATACCCCAACATTTTCGACGATGAAAATGATATTTTTTCTTTTTTTTTTCATTATGTGAATTATATTAAATTGTATCAAATAAACCTACTTAAACTTTTGTATTGGTTGGAGATGGAAAATGTTTATTTAATTTCATTTCCTAGAAAAACTCAATATTTATCAGTTGACACAATGACTAACTCCTTATTTGTTTATATCGTTCAACGTTATACCTCATGTTCTTTCTTTTAATTCCAACTGAATGATTTTAAAATCAATAATACTTTTAGAGGTGTTTATGACATTCCCTCAGTTCAGTTTAAGTAACAAATAAAAGTGTTATCGAACACATAAAAAACATTTACTTCTTATACAAGTCCATTACACAAGGCATCATAACCCAAATAAAAATATCTGAGCTCGTCAATAAATATTTTGAAAATGTACAGTTTATGTTCAGAATATTGCAAAAACATTAACAAAACCCAGTAAAAGAAAGAAATATACTACCAAACAAAACAAAATTGTGCAATTATTGTATTGTCATTGGTCCTTGACACGTGTGCAAATTTTTAAGATAATCAGATAGCTGGAAATTGGTGAAAATTATGATGCAAGATTCCGTTACATACAGGTGAAGTTAATAAAAGCGTATTAATGATAAAATTATTTTGTTTTTTGTTTTTTTTATTGGGGTTTATCGTCCTTACGTACTCCAACTAGGGCATGATGAACGGGAGAATTAATATTTACTAAACGAACTATTTGTTTCAGTTTTCAGTTGACAAAGAACTAACTTCATAAAACCACTATCTTCATTATTTCTATATTGATTTAATAGCCATTCAGCATTGAATAAATGGTTGAGAGCACAATGGCTATTTTAGTGAACCATTATATTTTAATATTTCTGCTATAGTTTTACTGAAGAAAAAGGTAAGAGTTTTTTCTTACGATCGGTGGCTCTACATCCCGTCACCGAGACTGGGCCTCCTTCAAAAGCTTTTGCCAGTCAATCCGTTCAACTGCAGCAGCTCTCCAGCTCCGGACTCCCAGCAGAGTCCGTGCGTCCAATGTCACCGAATCCTCCCATCTGCCTGCCAACTTTTCTTCGCCCATGCAACCTTCCAGACAGTTTCCTCCTGGGTATCGCCGAGTCATCCATGCGTGCGACGTGCCCGGCCCATCGAAGTCATCCTATCTTGATAAATTTTACCAAGCCTGTATCCCCATACAGGCCAGCCAGTTCGGCATTTCTTCTTCTTCTCCAATTCCATCCTCTTTAGCAGGACCAAAAATCTTTCTCAAAATTGATCTTTCAAAGATCAAAAGCTTCTTCTTCTTCTTCTTCTGCGTTCTTCCCTTAGATGGCCAGGTCGGGGGTCAAGATGAGGAATTCAGTGGTCCTCTTAAGGTCCTCCAGGTCACCTTGGAGCTTGGTCCGCACATCGGTTGGAGAGGGCCATATCAGCTTCCTTTGCTCAGAATAGAGCCTGCAGGTCTGAAGGATGTGCTCAGTATTTTGTTCACCCTCTCCGCACTCGCAAAGGGGGCCGGATCCAATCAAAAGCCTATTTTCATCCTGTTTTTAAAGGCCCATGCTTCTGATCCATAAGTTAAAACAGGACGGACTAAGGTTTTGTAGAGGGTGATCTTTGTCCTGTTAGACAGGAACCTGCTTCTAAAATGCTTCGCAAGTCCAAAGTAGCACCGTCTCGCTGCTGCTATCCTTCTTTTTACTTCTCTAGAGATTCGTTTCCAGAGTTTATCTCAGACCCGAGGTAGACCAAGCTGTTCATTTTCAAAATTATAAGAGTTTTCTAAAGAGAAATATTTTAAGTGGTATGGAAGGATTCCAAGGAAGACTGAAGATAAAACCTGGTCCAAAAGTGGTCTGAGAAAAACAAAGAATTGAAATTTGCACGTGGTTCTTAGAAGGCCTCAGCGGTATTTAAAAAAAAAAAATAAGTGCTTTTCTGAAAAAATTTGAATCTGGAGTTAACCATTCTGTCCAATGAAATGCTCAAATAAGTCTCGTTTAGTGCCATTTATCATCGAACTGGCATATGGATGTGGGTTCAGTTGGAATAAAATTATGGCATATATTTTCCACTTAGGGTTCATACTGTGCGATATATATTGACAATTAAGAAGAGAACTGCCTAAGGACCGAGCCAAGATAAGATGTGTAATTGTTATCCGGATTATTGAGAAGAGGCCTCCTATATCAGGAGGTGGAAGATTAATGGTCGGTACCTGGCGATGATTGAGAGCTCAGGTGTGTAAACAGGCGGCCACTGACAGCTAGAACCACCCATAGCGCACGAACAGTGTGTCTGGAAGGCTTGCTGGAGCCTCTCCTGGAATGTCGGTGGATACGGTCTGGAGTTAATCCAGGGAAGCCTGATCATTAAAATAAATAAATATATATTAAAATAAATTATTAATAAACATTAACTAATTTGATTAAAAAACAGTATTAATAACTATTGATTTGTCGGTAACAAAGTTTTTCGATTCTCAATTCTCGATTCTCGGTACCGATACCACTGTTTAAATTACTATTCCAAATAACAATTCATATGAGAGATTTAAAAAAAACAAAAAAAAAACAGGTCTATTAAAAAAAAACAAAAAAAAAACGTTTCTCAAAATAAATATTTGTATTATTATTACTTTGATATAAAATACAATTAATACTCAAAGTATAGTCCATTGTTATCTACCGTCATTACCCATCTGCTAGCCAATTGCTCGATGCCACGCTGATACCATTACTTGAGATGGCTGTCAAGGAACTCTTAGACAGCATTTTCAACTACCGCAAAATTATTAATTTTTTTCCCTTTAAGAAAATAGCCATGGATCGAAACAAGTAGTAATCCGAAGGTGCGAGGTCTGGACTATATGGAGGATGAGGCAGGAGTTCAAACCCATGAAGTTCTGTAAATTTTTCTTTGGTTCGACGAGAAGTGTGTGGACGAGTAGGTCTTTTTCACCTTCCCCATGGAGAGAAGATGGCGACTCACAGTATCTTTCGACTCACCACACTCCCTGGAAAGTTCGCGAGTACTTGTGGACGGATTTGACTCAACAGCTTCCTTCAGAACCTCAGCAATATCCATTAATGGCCGCCCGGAGCCCTTCTTCCTTTCCAACGTCCTATCTCCACTTCTATTTTTTTTTTTCAAACCAACGCCGCGCAGTGTGCTCTTCAAGGACATCTTCCCCTTCATATTTAATAATTTCACGAATTGGTTCAGCAGCTGTGAATTTTTTTTTTTCCAGTAATGTCCATAAATTACGAGAATTTCGTAGGACACTGTCATGTTTCTTCTTTTAAATAAATAACTGAACTAAGGCTTTTTTTGAAGAAGTAAACAAGCTTAGAGAATGCTCTAAAGGGATTATTAATTATTCGTAAATAATAAATAGCATTAAAATATTTACAGACTTTTGAACTCTGGAATTTGATAAATGGTCATTTTTTTTATACGCCCTATTATAATGATAAGATTAACTATGTGATATTATATATTGTAGCTACGATGTGTTTAAAATTTGTTAACACTAAATTACAGAAGAATTAATTTTTAAAGGTTCCTAAAGGGGGCCATATTTTTTCTGCTAAGATATATTTTTTTTTTCTTTTCTTATACTACCGATTTTAAAACAGTTAATTATTTTTATTAATTTCTTGCAACCTAGCATGGGTATATTTTTCTGTTTTCATCATATTTTTACTATATTCAAATATAAGATCATTTATATTGTTCAATAATTATAGTGTATACAGTTTTCGTTTTGAGTATTTGCTTCTGTTAATAATTTAGTAGTTTTAAACCGAAAATCTCGTTAACCATACATTACACAATCTCTTCTTCTATGTCTCGAGCATGGAGTAAACAAAATAAATTGTTCCTAATGAATTTCCTTATCTATTTAACCTGCGAAACTAAAGATTCCGATTTTTCGTGAGTAATTTTTAGGATCACATAGCCGATTTTGCATACTCATTATTACAATTTTTCTAATATGAAATATTTTGTTAATATCCAAATCCTGATGTGAGGATTGTGTTCAGATTTTAAACACTGAATCTTCAAATCCGATAGCACTTATAAATAGCCTAAAAATACGTAGCGCATAGAAGCAGTATGATTCGATATCATCAGGCCATTAAGATGTAAAATATTTTAGGAATATAATCAATATAAGACAACGTTACTTTCTCCAAAACTCAAAGCCTACCAGATTTACTAGTGATCAGGTCTAAGATATGAAAAATCTCGAAAAGGATCTGAATAACAGGAAGGAACAGACTTTCATAAGTGTAACAGTGGCCATTCGCCAAATAGCCCTTCTCGATATATCCATTCACAAATCCAACTCGGTTAATCGATTTTCTAATAACACAGTTGTTGAAAACACAACCTCTTACCGATCGGCGAGTCGATCAAAGACTTCGCTACTGGCGTGAATCGATGTCACAGATAAAAGCGATTTATTGCAAGCTATTAGCTAATGATTTCTG
The DNA here is from genome assembly GCA_003667255.2 of Euschistus heros. NCBI lineage: Eukaryota > Metazoa > Arthropoda > Insecta > Hemiptera > Pentatomidae > Euschistus > Euschistus heros. Next base: position 878,056 of record RCWM02000433.1, on the reverse strand, counting down.
CTCTGCCATTAGCCAATATAGTGAAATCATCATGCTGATATCGATCTAATTACGGATCCAATCATTTTCTTGACTCGTAAAACATCGAGATTTCAGTCCCTCGAAAACGATTTTTGAAAACTTCGGTTGTTATGTATGTTCTCAATCCTTTTTTAATACGCCATGACATCCCTTACCCAACAGCTATGCGTTCGTGTTGCAAGGAGTTATTGGTTATGAATGCGATTACAGACATAAACTGAAAGAATCGAATTACTATAATTGATAGAGTGTGTCATCATCAGAAAAAGAATCATCTCAAAAATAACTGTCAAACTCGAGTAAATATATACATGCTTCCTTGGATTTTGTTCAATGTAAGGAGTACATAATGTTTTCCCTGATTTATTCCATATAATCAAAGTAAAACAGGTGGACACTTTTTCTGCAGTATTTGCACTGATTTCCGAACAAATTTGTAATTTATAACTTCACGTAGATTTAAAATGAATAACAACCCATATGAAGCATTTTAGGCATACTAACAATGTAAATTAAATGGAGCCAACTCTATTTAACATCACAAAGTTATGAATCAATTTTTTTTAATTTTTTTTTTTTTTTTTTTTTTGAGAGGGGGCTTAACGTCCTTATATACCTCAAATAGGAGGGGAAGAACGATTTATCCTACTAGTTATCAACCTATTCTAGCCATGGTGTGAAAGTCAAGAATCACTTAGAGGTTCCGCCACGAAATATATTTTAACCCGCAATAACAAATCTTTTTTTTTTTACTAACAATCTTAAATCAACAAAATTTTTAATCATAAGGATTAATTTCCACCGCTTTCGTTCACTTAGGCCTGCATTGGATGGTGCATCGACTTAATAAGTATTTGAATGAATTCTCAATAATTTGATTTTTCTAGCAACACGTGACTCCTTAATTGACACTAGTTATTTATTAGTTTTATCAATTCATTCCAGAGGTGATCGAGAAGGTTTAGTTCCGGTCAAAGTGGAGTTGATGACAATTTTTAGAAAATGGACCATAATACAGGAAGCTGTAATTTCTTTTCTATTTTTTAATTGATATCATCTAGAATCTTCAACGAAGCCTTTTCTTTTACATCAAATTATAAATACCCTTTCCATAATATTTTTTTTTTTTCTTCAAATTTCTAATATCCTATGCTATCTTCTACTGGGAGAATTAACCATGGATTTCCATTTCCGCACACAACCCTGAAGTCAAATCATTCCTTGGCCCCCAGTAAGAGTGGCATTGGCCCATTTATATTTCGCACGCTGGCAGACCGCCCTCCAATTACACCTTGATTATAATCCGCATAAATATTTTGACTGTCTCTGACGAACTGGGATCAGATAAGAAGGAACCTCGGATCTGAAACAAATCAGGATTCACAAACCTGATCTTCTTAATCTGCATGAAATATAATTGGAGAAGGGACCGATTCCCGGTACATGTGTTCTTACCACAACGAAGTGACAGCAGCAGCCTTTAAATAAGACAATTTGGAGCAGGTTCGATGCACGCGAAACGTGGACGAAATTGCCTCGAAACGAAAGGCAGCTGAGCGGGCACGTGGCCCGGGAAGGTGAAACGAAAACAAACATGTAATTATATGCAAATGTAATTGCCCTGGAGAAAGTCGACACCTTCCCCCGCAAAAGAAAATGTTTAGGCGGGAAGAGGGGGGACTGACGTATGCGATCTCTTTGGGAGATGGTCACATTATAGTCCGAAAGCCAAGGTACATCAGCATAAGCAGCATAGAATGGGCTTAGATTTGGCAAAATCAATCGTCAGTCATCGATAAAATCAAAACCTATTGTCGGCTTATTTTTAAAAACTCGTATGTGCAAAATACCAATTTTGCAGGAGGAACAAAAGATTGGTTATAAAATAATAGACATTATGAATTATTATTTCTCTAATGAGTACATTTTTCAACTTCTTTTTGTTGATCTGGTGAATATGCGGTCTCACTTCATCGATGCAGTTATCTCTTGTATAAATAATGGTTCCAAAACTTTTTTTTCTGGAAATTGTCGCTTACAATGTATCACATTTGAGATTCAAAATTAGTAGGGCAAATTTTAATCATGACTTAATATTTGAAAACTAATTTCCAAGAATGAACCATCTAATTGCATCATAATTAAATCTTCCTGTTTATTTTTTAGTCACTTAATGATTTAGTTGATTGGAAAATTAATTAAAAGATTTAATCATGTTTAAATTAGATGATTGATTCCAGGAAATTAGTTGCCAAATATTTAATTATGATTAAATGTTGCCAAACTCTGCTAATCAACAGTGGCGCTTCAATGTAAACAAGCACACCGGTAATACATTTATAAGTAGAGTAAAGGAGAACATAGTTCTTGCTATATTTGAATAAATTGCTCACAGTCGTAAATAAATAAATATATTATTATCTTAACATCATTTTTATTTTTTTTTATTTTTTATTTTTTTTTTAATGTCTTTCAATGGCAATTTCAGCCATAAAACGTCAAACTGGCCAAAATCCGTCGTTTGTTTCTTGCAGCAAAATCCACTTTGTATTAATAGCTATGATTTTTTTTATTATCGAAGATAATTATTGATATCATAGTTGATCAAAATATCATTCAATTGAGATAATGAAAAGTCTCAATGGAATACATCATATTGTAATCGTTTTAGTAAAAACGTTTTTCCACTTTAACAAACAGATTATTTTCCAATATTCCTTATATTAAATCCAATTTTTTTTATTGCTCAAAATAGCAATAAATGTTTGAGTAATAAATTTATTTTGGTATTAATACACGTTAATTTCTCATATCTCACTTTGATTTGTTTAAATAATTTGTTAATTTCATTCAACAAACAAAGGTGATAAAGGAAACAATTATTAAAATTATTATCGAAAAATATGTGAAAATGCAATCTCTAAATGAACATTTAAATGGAAATGAAATTTTCAAATTCCTAACAAAATTAACGATGATTATTAAATAGAGCATTCAACTTCGTTATGCAATGATATGAATCTTTTTTTTCTGTAGCATTGTTAAGATTTTCAATAATGAGGTTTTGAATCACTTTGGGGAGAATATCTTAATAATTCCAGTATACTGGATCTCGTTTTGAAGGGCGTATACTGAAAAGTTAAAGTCTTTAGTATTCAGTTTAACAACAAATGCTTTCCAAAAAAAAATTAAAATATAATAAATAATGGTACGTAAGTAACAGAATCATCAAAAAATCACATGTCTTATGGATGAGGTGTTTAAAACTTCGAGCTCGCTCCTGGTGCATGTTATTGTTTTAAGAATTTCAATTGTTTTACGAGTGAAAAATCTTAATTGATGCGCCCTGCTTTAGATTAATGTCCTCTAATTAGTCGTAAATCGGTGCAACTATTTACTAAAGAAGTTCTCTGATGAGTTCACTTACAATAGAGTTACGTAACTGGTTATGATAGAGTAGTTTTTAACAAACCGTAAAATTTGTTAATAATCATAACTGCTGCAGCAATTATATCTTACACAGTTCTCAAGCCCAAGGGTTCTTTTCCAACACTATTAATCTTAATTAATTGAAAGTCTAACATTAGTTATGTGCTTGGTTTTAGAATATATGCTTAAACTACTAACCTTTATCTACTTCTACAACTCTTTCTATATGGTCTTTAAAAAATCTAATTTATATAACAAAAGCTCCTATAAATCACTACTGTCATAAAAATTTGGGCTTGTGGTGTTGAGTTTTCCGCGTACCCAACGAATTCCTCTTTGATCCTTACAATTCATAACATTTTTTTATAATTTGTAATGCTCTTTTATCATTATTATTACACGCAAATTGACCACTTAGGATCACGCTACAACTTTATTTTTTCTTAATATTTTCCATTGCCTTGAGTTTCCTGTCTTCTGTACTCCTCCATGCGTTCACTGGCCTGCTTCTTTTGTTTTTCTGTCCACGTTCGTCCGCTTCTCTTAGGTCTTCCTTCTGCTAGAAACCCTTCCACTCTACTCTCAAATGTACCTATTTCTAATAATTGGGACCTTGTAATGTTCAACTGTTTCAGATCTTTCCTAACTTCATTAATTTACAATGTAGTGGCATTCTTCTTCCAGAGGTAGTTGAATATCTCATTATTATGGAATACATCTTTAATGCTTTTTTTTTTTTTTTTTTTTTTTTTTTTTTTTTTCCCCCGATTGGCCAGCAGAGGACCACGTGCCAATTTCAATTCTTTCTCCCTTGTTCTTTTCTTTTCCTCTAGTATGCCTTCATCTGTTCACCATGTTTCCTTTTTCTGTCCTCAGACCGTTTTGTACCAGTCCTTTTTACACTCCTGTCTTGGAATCCTTCCATTTTCAATACTTTTTGCCGAAAGTCTTCTCCATTATTTATTTCTTCTATTTTTATATGGTTATTTCGAAATCCCTTTTTACTTCATTGACCCAGCTTGTTGTTGATTTCTTACCCCACAGATATGTGAAAATCTTACTTGTCAATCTACTATCAGGCATTCGATATAAATGTCCAAAAAACATGAATCTTCTTTTTCTCATTACATCTGATATATTTCAGCATTACTTCGTAACTCCTAACCTTCTACTGTATTTTGTGGGCCTAATATTTTCCTCATGATTCGCCTTTATAATATTTCTAATTTATCTAAACTATAGTTTATTGCTAGACATTCACTTGTATCTAGGCTTCACTACTGTGTTGTTAAACCTTATTTTTACATTTTTGGATAGGCATTTTTTATTGTAAAGATCTTTGGCAATACCATATGCTCTCTCCATTTTATGAAATCTTTCCTCTATTGCAGATTTTTCTAAACCATTTTTTTTGGATTATTTCTCCTAAATATTTGAATTTGTTTACCCTCTCTATTTGGCCAATATCTGTTTTCAGATATTTTGGTGCCTTTAATGCTCTTTATTATTAAAAGAATTAAATTCAACAAAATGTCCTTCATGTAAAGTATACTCACTGAAATGTACTAGTATCGATCTTCCAATTAAACCCCGATAATCCAAATTGCTCGCCCCATTTATTTGATGTATTATGTGCAATTGTATATTTCAATAAATTCACTAGAGAAAAAAATAGTTATACTAAGAATTTAATTGAAGAATGGATGCTTAAATTAATGAATTTCATTAAATGACTTAAAAATTAAGAAAGCCAGCCAATAATTAAGAGCGCAACAAATAACATAAATCAATTATGGCCCATATTTGTAAAAACTTCTTTTGCCAATCTGTTTCACCTGGTCGGTTATATTACGAAATACCTTATTATTTCAATTAAATTATTTAATTAAAAAACTTATAATTAATAATAGTCTTCAAACACTCCTAACTGGTATTATCATCCGGCTAATAAGCCATTCTTCCACACCTATACTCTTAAAGATTGAAATGGGTATACCCCGGAAATAAAACAAAAACAAAAAAAAAACTCTGTAATGAGTACAGATCAACTCCTTAATTTATGTGCCCTTACTTTACCTTCACTAGCTTTATTTAAAAAGATTTACTTTATTTAAGAGACATGTAGCCTGAGCTTGATTACTGAGATAGTAATTGAGAATATTTCAAAGTCTTTAAAAGGGCAGCTATAAAACTTTTTCTAGTGCAAAACACGCGTGGATCGAGCACTAGGTAATTTCCCAACATCTCTTTCACAAACCATATGATTTATAATTGTGAAAATAGTTATTGAAGTTTGTAATTAGGAATAGTCCAGGTTAAATATATATGTGCGTAGTAATTTTTTATTTAGCTATTTATTGGAATTTACAACTTGCAGATGACAAATATATCAAATAAAGGATTAGACGATATAAAAAAAAAAAAAAAAATAAGATGATGTATGTAGCTGGCGTGTGCATTCATTGAAGCATAATAAAAGTATTAATGTACTGTGCCAACGTTTCGGAAGCCTTTATCAGGGCTAGATGGGAAAAAAAAAAAGCTATGGCAAAAAAAGTCATTTTAAAAAAGATATTATTCTTATTTTCCTTTGACTGACCCCTCAAAAAACGTCTAGAAACATTTTATAAATATATGTTTATACAAATAGGCATCCCACTTTGTTATCACATTCTGAAGAACGTATTAAAATGTTTTTCTGAAGAAAACAAGCATTCATATGCTTTCAGTCTTGCAGCATCATATATCTCTCCCAATCAGATAAAGCATTTCCTTAAACAGAGAACAGGAGCGGTTCGTCCTGCCAATATTAGTCAGAACGAAGGATGAGGGAAGATGGGGCCGAACCCACAGGTGGATGTTGGATGCTCCCAGTATCTAGCATCGTAGATCTCCTAGTTCTATCTTATCTATACCAGCCTAGGCTATCATAGACCAATGTTATTGCCAGTCCGTGAGGCGGTTCTCTTCTGTTTTTGTTACAGAACACGTCTAATATTGTACAGAACTGTACCGAAATATTTTAGGTTGGGAATAGTTTATCGGTGTTCTGATTCAAAGATAGTCAAATCTACTTGTGTCCATCGGTTACGAAACAGATCGAATTTTTAAAATAGTTGATAATGTAACGTAATGTGATAAAATCATGTTCAGCACGAATACATTAAATCTATTCTTCGGTATTTTTTATCTATAATTAGTAATAATAAGACATCTGTAGAAAAACTTCAGCAATGGCTGTAGGATTTCTTAACCAAAGCAAGACCAGACATTTCAAGTATAATAAATCCGTAAGCGGGCCTTATCCTTAGCGTATCAATATTTATGTTATTCTCTTTATAGGTCTTTCATCAATAGCTCATTTACTACTTTTAAACAATACACCATTGTTTGAATTGACATAGATAATGGACTTTTATGGTTGAGATTATCTAGGAGTAATAATGAAGGATTTATGCAAGTAGTGGCAGTGCAGGTAATGTCATTAATATTGAGTCAATATTATTAATATCAATATTATTGACTATGTAAAGTTCACTTTATATATATATATATATATATATATATATATATATATATATATATATATATATATATATATATATATATATATACAAAAACTTATAGGTTAAACCTATCCATTTAATTCTAACTCGGATAAATTGTAATTATATTCTTTTCAAGTGTTTACGTCCTTGTGTACATTTTCAAGGAGATATGAAACTAATTAGAATTATTAAAATTATTAATTAAGTAAATGACAGGAATGTTTAAAAATATTACCGAGCAATTTTTAATTTATGAAGTTAGATGCCCTATTAAAAGGAAAAAAAAAAAACTATTAATGATAAATCTATAATAACAAAAATACACAAAATATGGTAAAATATCATAAAAATGCTTCAAGTACCTAATTTATTGAACACGTGGGGGGAGGAGGCATCTCGCAATATAACAGATTTCAAAAGATCGAAAAAGCACTAGGGATGATACAGTACTTGTATAATAACAAATCTATTCCAAGGAACACCAAATTCCGCCATTACAACACCGTTATCAAAACTGCCGTCATGCATGCAAGCGAGACTAACGCTGAACAAGCAATACGAACTAGTATGGATGGAAGACATCAAACTAGTAGAAAGAAAAATAATCAGGAAAACACTTAGTGCTGAACAAATAAGAGACGGATTTAGACCACCATCGAAAAAAGCAGTCGAAGCAGTCTCGAACTGAATTGACATTTCTACATCTTGGATAACTGAAATCCAGAAGGATCTCAAGGAAGCCAACATAAAAGAAACCGACATCACAGAAAGTTTAAACTGTTAAAACCTCCCACCATTTCTAAAAACCATATTTTTTTATTTCCGTAAGATTCCACATAATACAGTAATTGCGTGGAGATGTAATTATTCTTTGTAAACCCAGTGAAGAAGTGGCTAATAAAATAATGCCATCCGCATACGCTAAACGTTTTATAGTCGTATTCCCACCTTAATGCCACCTGATAAACGGACATCCAAATCATTTATAAATAATGAGAGCAGGATTGGATTCACAAGGGGAGGACACACTCAGTCTCTCAAGGATCTTGATGGCAATATTTTGGAGTTTCCTGGTCAAAAAATATTAGACACGTATTTGTGTCACGCAAAAAAATAAAAAATATTTTGCCGTTCCGACCAATAGGCCCTAGAAGCCGAGAAAAAAATTAAATAGAATTAAAATAATTTATTTTATATCTTCAGTTTAAGAAATGATATCGACATGATTCTAGCACCAAGATGTTTAGTTTTGATTGCGAATTTAAGAAAAAATACAGCCACTCCATAGATTTTGGTTTAGGTTAATTAAATTCTTAGATTTTTAAGCAAACTACCTCTATAGATTTTTTCCCACGAAAATTGACTTCAGATTCTAATTCAGCACCCTCAAAAACATTGAAAAACGCTTATTCAACAAAATAAAAAATATCATTTTTTTCACCCTCTTCGAGGAAATTTTTAAACCGATTATTGGTTACATACCTTTAAATTGCCATTACTTTGTCACGCAATTAACTGGTTGGTATCGCTGGAAAGAGGAGAGCCTCAGCTTTCTTTTGATGTATATAAATGTAAAATTCGATGAACAAAAACCTATTAAAAAAATTGGAAAGTCCAAAAAACATTTTGATTTTTAACGTTTGAAACCAGATAGGATGATGAAACCAAAGACATTTCAAGCGTATTACCACTCTATATTTCGTGTAAAAAAATAAAGTTGATATGTTTAACCGTCTATGCGTAATTCATGTTTTTGTCAGTTTAAACAAAAATTGCCTATTTAGGTCAGGCACATTTTGAAGCTTACGAATTCTTGTTTTTATTTTTGCATGAAATTTTGTATCTAAGGGTTCTTTTTAATGCTGAACTCGAATCCGATGTCGGTTCTTGAGAAAAAAATATATTGAACGTAGTTCACTGAAAAAATGATATTTTTTGTTTTTATTGAATAAACGTTTTTCAATGTTTTTGAGAATGCTGAATTAGAATCCGTCGTCAATTTTTGTTTATAAAAACCTATAGATGTAGTTTGCTTAAAAATCTAATCATTTTTTTTTAGGATTTAATTAACCTAAACCAAAATCTATGGAATGGCTGTATTTTTTCTTAAATTCGCAATCAAAACTAAACATCTTGGTGCAAGAATCATGAAGATATCATTTCTTAAACTGAAGATATAAAATAAATTATTTTAATGCTATTTTATTTTTTTTTCTCGGCTTCTAGGGCCATTGGTCGGAACGGCAAAATACGTGTCTAATATTTTTTGACCAGGAACCTCCAAAAAAAATGCCATAAAGATCCGTGAGAGACTGAGTGTGTCCTCCCCTTGTCAGTAAAACCTCCCTGTTTAAGACCCATTTTGTTCCAAAAATAATAAGAAACACCATTTGAACCCCATACTAGTGCTAACGTGTCTGTATGCAATTTTTTTTTATTATATAGCACATTCCCGTGGAAATTCTAGTGCTTAATAATTTATAAATCAATGCATGCCTGTCTATATAATCAAACGCTGAAAAAAGACGTTTAAGTATTTATAGTTATTTTTGAAATCTTAGGTATCAATATAGAAGCTCAAAATATTAATTAAAATTGGGTACAAGATATAGAAATTAAAAAAATGGTAATTTCATAAAATAAAATAATAATATTTATTCTGGGATACATTGTCCTATAAGAATAGACTGAAAGTACAAATAAACGGTATTATTGTCAGGCTAGGTAGATTTCATAGTTTTTTTTTTTTTTTTTTTTTTTTTTTTATTGAAGTTTATGTACAATCTGCCTCAATGAAGGGCAATAGGTGTCAGTGCTAAAGATATTTTCATTCATACAATATATACAAGTACTCATACACACAAAATTAATGATAATAGCTGATACAAATAATAATTATAAAAATAAAACTAATAATTCGATCATAAAAAAAATTAAATAATAAACAAATAAAAATGTACAATACAGACAAACAGCCTGGGGAACCCCAAGCCTATTCCCTCACTTATTTGTAGTCAAGGCCAGAACCAAAGAGATCCCAGCGCTGCTCTCTCAGCTGCATCCACATATGCTCAGGGCATGAGTAGAGAAGCTGGTCAGCACCAGGACTCCAGCATAACATTTCATTACAAAAGGTCTCGGGGCCAATGCCGTTTCAACCTTCTGGGAGGGTTAAGACTGCCTAGGGATTGGGATAGAGGATTGGGAGGATTGTATAGATTTTGATGAAATTTCCAGAATTTTGATGGAATGAGATCAAGGACAAATGGTATTTTTACATCTTCGTGTATGGTTTTATTGTTAACATAATAAGGTGCATTGACAATTTTTCGGAGGACTTTAGATTAGAAAGGTTGAATGCGTTTGATATTGGATTGTCTTGCTTTCCCCCACAGTTCAAGTCCGTAGGCAATTTCATAGTAGATTATAAACAAGATAATGTTCATACAAAATTGATCACGTATTCTTCTATGAATGAATCATAAGAGCTTCTTATGATTAAAAACTTATATATAAATAGATTACTAATTTTTTTTTACCTGCCTAAAGAATAAAAAATAAAATAAAGAAACTAATATTTTTATTTTAAACTCTACTGCATGTCTCAAATGAAAAAATAAATGTAGTCAGAAATTCAAGTAGAATTTTCTTAGCTGAAACTTTTCAATTTCTATATTTTTCTTTGTGAAATATATATCATGTTTAAATAGAAGAATCAAAATATACTTCGTGGCCTCTTACAATAGATCTTTAATGAACAAGACTGATTTTATGACATGTCAGAGTTTACTGCGGGAAGAGTAAAATGCCTTTAACGATAGAGCAATAAAAAAAATAAAAATTCTCTGCCCGTTCACAGGAATAATATTTTCATTTTCGTTATTATTTTAAATATCTTGAAATTTATTAATTGTCTGGGCTAAACCAATCATACGCCCATCGGGAAATAAAAAAACAAAATTGTTCCAATTGATTTATAAACCCCAAGAGTGATAAAGGAACTAATTATCCAGCTAGACTATTAAGCCTCTCCCTGGAGGGGACCTGGAGTGTTAGTTAAAAGGAGTCGCCCTGTAATGAAATGATAAAAGTGTCATTATGACATTAACTGCAGCTGGTCAAGTGTATGCTGCCTTCGAGGTGGGGGGCTTAGGAGGGTAATTTAAGGATGAGTGTTGTGGCCCTAAGAAGGTAATTTTGGTCGAGAAAATTGACCAGAGGAGAATAAAAGAAATGCTGTGATGATACTGTCGAGAATGTTAGTTAACGTCAACCAGAAGGTCCCCTCGACAAAAAAAACTACGTGTTCAAACAACGACAAAAAAAAACACTTTATTACTAACTATTACACTAACTGAGAAGGTTCAATTAATAATATTACTCTATCATTTTTACAAAACTGGTTTGCCATGGCAAATATAAAAGTAGTCCGTAAGCACAAAAATATAATTAGTGTGAAAATAATATTTGTTTAAGCTCGGTACCGCTACATCACTCCCCCCCTAGTGACGGAGTCACTGAGCACCTTTTTCACCAAAACGCAGCCGCTCCTTGTTCTGTAACCGTCTTCCTGGATTATTTGATGTCTGCGGTTGTCCAGGTGGTGATGATGCTTGTTTTACTAAGGTGCTTTCCGTAGGGTGTGTCACTTAGACAGGATATAAGCAGGCTTGAGACGATCGAGGGAGACAGTAACTTCTATATTGCCGATCAAAAGAGTAAATACCTTATCGCCTCGACGTAATACTTGGTAAGGGCCAGAATATGGAGGTGTAGTGGCTTATGAACAGCATCTTCACGCAGGAATACGGTGGGAACAAGTTGCTAAATCTCTATGTTGGGAAGGTTTTCTGTTGTAACACTTAAACGATACATTATTAAAAAATAATTTACTACAAACATGAGACGGTTCTCTTAATCTTGATTCATAGGTGTTAAGCTTAATAGCTGAAGAGGTTAACTTTAATTGCATCATTTACTGTAATGATACTTATAATTGATATTTTTATTATAAAGATTACTTATATATACCCCATCCCACAGAACTACTGCATTCCAACGCTACTTCCATTTCTGCTCAACCATCCTCTGGAATTCTATTCCTCCTCGTATCAGACCAGCAAAATCCCTAAAAACATTTTTTTTTTTTTCATTTATTGAAATTTACAACCGTATACAATATAAACACATCAAGTAAATGTGACGATAATGCTAGAAATGAATGTTTTTTTTAAAGCAACAACCCATTCGTAGCACTTATAAGGTTCTATATAATAAAGTACTATATTAGAAGGTACCGAGGCGATCTTCTTTTCAGACGCCTCGGAGAGTTATCTGGAATGGAATGAAAAGCAAGTTGTGATACTAATTGGAATGGTTGTGGAGTTTGCTATCAAAGGACAGATATCCGGTTTGAGTTGAGTGAGAACCGTAAGGAACTTTAAGATCTTTGTGGATAATTTTGTTTGTGACAAAGTAAGGAGCATTGAGGATTTTCCTAAGGATTTTAGATTGTAATGTTGGATATGGGTTGAACTGTATGGTTCAGTGGATCCCCAAAGCTCAACTCTAATTACTATTATGTAATTAATTGGAAGGTTTGAACGCTGTTTGTTGAAGTAGTTGAAAACGATCGGCAGTTTCTTTTCGTTTGTCTAAGTGTAGTCCTAGGTAGCGGATCTCTTCAACGGGGATTAATGGAATACTATTGAAGGATACTGTGGGAAGTTGATTTACGACTAAGGATAAAAGTTATTATATGCGATTTGTTTGGATTTATTTCAGCTCTCCATTTTTTACACCATTCTTGAAGGTTTATGGTATGAGATTGGAGTGTCTGGGAGGCAATGAAGGGATCATTCATTGTCTACTGATAACACGCGAGTGTCATCAGCATACGTGGTATGGACCTAGGATAATTGGGATAATTTTTCTAATTTAATTAATTACTACCGAAATATAGACTTCAAAGATGCAGCATAAATAAGATATTTTATATCAATAAGATTCCACAGTAAAACCAAGAAACAATAGTACAAAGTTTATCAATTATAAATCCATGAAGCCTTTGTTGAAACCAGAATTAGTACCCAACGGTTCACCTTACCGCTGCATTCTACAAATCTTTTCTTATCCGATTTTCAACCTTCTTGAATACCATTCCTTGCTCCTTCTGTCCTTTCAGTATCTTCCGTAGTTAATCCTTTTGAATTAACACTAGCTATAACATTATTATTCAATTTTAGCTGTGTTTTTATTTATCGCAGCATTTGATTTATTAATTATTTAACTATTTTGTGTTCTAAGACTCTAGAGACACCAATAGTTAATGTCACCTATACTATTATATTAAAGGACAAGCCATTTTTCTTTTTCCATCACAAACCACGAAAACTGCAGAACCAATCAGTACCAGATTTTAGCCAGATCATCTTTATTGTCCCTGGAAGATTTAACAATAATAAAATCTAATGATTTTAAGTTAATTTTGTTATTTAAAAAAAAAAAAAAAAAAAAACTTTAATTTGCAGATAAGAGTGAAATTTGAAAATTGGCCGATAGGTTGCGATAGCCATTCAACATGAGAGGTTACAAAGGTGCTGTGTTATATAGAGCTTGAAATCGATAATAAAATTTACTTATATTCGATTAAATTATAAAAAAGTATTTAATTATGTGGTGCAACATGTGGGCCACAGTAAGCAATGGTAAAACTACTGGACCCATTTGTACTAAATTTTAACTACATCATCATCTTAATGGAAGATTTAGCTATTGGAAAATTTACAATAATAAAAATTTAAATGTAGAATGTTAAGTGGCAGAAACGAGGTTTGCTTTCATATGCTATTATGGTTAGAATTGAAATCAAATCAGATGGAATCAATAAAATTATTTCTGCCGAATAATACTGAATATCAAAATGTCGATCCATTGTTCTTTAATAATGTAAAAATATGATTTACGGGCCTTTAGTTGTAAACACTCATATTGCAGTCAATTTTCTGCAAGAATTCCTTAATAGTTTCAGTCCATACATTAAAATTAAACATTAGACGTCCAATTTATGTAATAATATGGATTACTGATAGATTATTAATTAATGGACGTTTATATGTTTTATTTAATTAATTAATTACATAAATGTTGATATTTAAAACTAGTCTTAATAAATTAAGTAAGCTAGAGATGCCTGATAATTGATTGATTCCTGATTGTTTTGATCCTTATATACGTATCTATGCGTACCTCAACTAATTCTAAATGAATTTAGAAGATTCGTTGATTGTTTTTGTTTTGTATGTACCCGAATCTGTCATCGTAATTTTCCACAATTTCCAGCAATCTGATTTACTTGAAAATCTGCATACGTGTTGAGTCCCAATTACAATACAATAATTGCACAACTTAGTTCTAATGTTCTCACTAAGTCTAGGTAAATTACCCCCCAAAATGGTGAAGTAGTAGGTTTTATGTTTTTATATTATCCACATGGGTCCTGAGAATAAAATATCAAAAATGAAACAATTTGATGAAGAGAAAATGTGAAGGGGGCAAAAATATCCAAACTGTTTGAACTTTTATCAGATTTTGGAAAAAACAAAACAGCAAAATGCTTTCCATCGAAAACTCTAAAAGTCTAAAGACATCCCTTAAGCTGAATTTGATTTAGGCGTTTAGCCACAATTGTCAAACATCAAAGAATTTTTCCAACTTTAAAAAGTTAGTTTTGGCCATCTTTAAGAGTCTATAATGCAGAAACGGTTAGTTCAATCAAAAACTGTTATATACAAAAAGTTTTAGACCATAACAATTTTATAGTATTTTTAAAGTGAAAATTTGCCTATTCCTTTTGTGATATATGTTAAAAAAACAAAAATTGTTAGTTGATTTTGGATAAACTGTGTTACAACATTGAACTTAAAAAAGATCTGCCTGCTGCAAATTGTTTACCACACTTAGCTTTTTAGTTAGGTTTGCTATAAAAGCGTATTTTTTTTATGAATGAATGAATGAATGAATGAATTACTGTATTTTGTAAAAATAATTACAATCACAGGAGGTCTGACTCCAGAATGAACAGTTAAAATGAAAAAAAAAAAATATATCTATACATAAATTGAAACAAACATAAAGTCCATATATCACACATAATATAAAATTAAATAAATAGACTACACATAATAAGTACAACTTAAAAAAAAAAAAAAAAAAAAAAAAAAAAAACGAAAATTTTCGGCTGAAAAAGAAAAACAAAATTTTAGACAAATAAAAATTAAACAAAATACTACGAGATAACTAATCACCATCTGAATTAAATGTACGTGTTATAAATAAATAAATAGCTTTTAAATGCTTTATGGTCTTAACGGTTAAAATATTTTCTATGGTCAATTCAGGAGTAGGTCTGGGCAGGAGATACTTGCTTAAATACTTTTGCCTTTGTCTCCTAAATGCAGAACAATCCAGCAAAAAGTGTGTGACACCATCGCTTACATTTGTGTCACAAAACTCACAGGATAGATCACTGTTAAATTTCCTATGCATGCCACCGTACGACAGTCGTGTATTCCTTTTGCTGGCCATCCTTAGTTGAGCGAGAATTCTCTGGTTATCTATATGGTTGCTGAATTGTAGGTACGTTTGAGGTATACCAAAGGTTGCGACATTTCTATAATATAGATTAAACTCGGACTGCGCCACCCGATCGAAATCTAAACTCATGAGATGATTCCTTCGAGGTCGACGCCGTGCTGTTTAATGATTTCTAAGTTTGAACAAGTCAAAATGTCAGAAGCTCCCACCATAGCGAGCAGTTTACCAAGCTCTCTCAACCTGTTATGAGGCATAGTGGTAATTTTTCGAAATTCAAAGAGCCTCTTATAACATATTTTTGGCAGCTGATGGTCTTCCATCCCCAACATTTTTACCCACCACTTCAACATCCTTTTAAAATTTTTTAAGAGTACGTGAGTCGTACCAGTCTCTACCCTTATGTAAAAGTTAGGTGTGTTCCGGGGTAACTTTAGTAAATACTTCACGTATTTTAATCTGCCTTGCTCTAATAAATCCGAGTATTCACTCCCCCAAATTTCGGCTGAGTGAAGGAGTATGCTTTCCGATAGTGATTCGTACAACTGACATTTAGTATTCCAGTTATCGGATTTGCATGCTTGGAGAATGTTGGTTACCACTGCATTAGCAGAAGAATGCTTTGTCAGAGCCGATCTGCAGGCCTGCCTAAATTTACCAGAAGAAGAAATGGTAATGCCAAGATAATGAAATGGTTTTACGACTTCGATGACCGAGCCGTCGTACTTAAAACTCTTAAGTTTCCCTAAACGGTTAAAGGATTTTCTGTGACCCTGATCTTAGTTTTGTCAGTGTTAACGGTAAGAAGGTTAGATTTACAATATTCTGACAAAATGTTAAGACATGTTTGAGTTTCAAGCCAGGTTAAAGAGAAAAAAACCATATCGTCTGCGTATAAAAGAGCAATCAAGTCGACATTATTCATTATATTTATACCTCTAACATTTCTATCTCGAAAAAAAGTTATAATGTCAGAAATATAAAGTGAAAATAAGAGAGGACTAAGTATTTCCCCCTGCAGAACCCCTTCTGACACATTCATTTCCTTTGATAATTCAAACCCATCTGAAACTCTAAAAGTGGCTACTTCATAGAAATTGATCAAAATTCTCAAAAATTTGCCGTTAATCCCCTGATTATAAAGTTTATTCCACAGCTTACTATGTGGGACCGAATCAAAAGCTCTTCGGAAATCGATAAATGTGGAAAACACCTTTCTTCTTTTCAATCTCAATTGAATGTTAATTCCAGCAGTGAGGATGAAGATGGAATCTCTGCAGCCCCTGCCCTTTAGAAAGCCCATCTGTTCTTCCGGAATTAGTTTTACAGGATCTGCCCAGTTCACTAATCTATTGTACATAATACGGGTAAAGATTTTAGTTATAGCATTAAATAAAGCTATCCCCCTGTAATTTCCAGGATCTAGCGGGTCTCCCTTTTTATGCAGTAAAATCAATTTTATTGAAGACCATTGATTAGGAATATTTTCTTCTTACCAGATCTTGTTGAAGAGCTTTAACAAGTATGTAAGCCAGGTATCATCGAAGTACATGTAACACTCGTTTGGTATCATATCAAACCCCACTGCCTTTCTTGGTTTACAACTTATGATGCTGTCTTTTAATTCGTCCATGGTGAACGCGGGGTCTAAAACGGGGTTTTTATTTACTGAATTTATTCTCAGAAAATGTTTTAGACAATCGATATGATAATGATTTTAATTCAATTAACGTCATGAAACTTCTTTTCCATGACTGATCCATAGGTACGAATGAGCCGTGTTTATGTAATTTTATTTTTACAGACTCGTAAAAACTGGAATCACATCCGACGCGGCAATAAAATTTCCATAATTACACAGTTATTGTGTAATTAAAAAGGGTTTTGACCAAGATAACTGAGGACGCGGTGACAGGGGGAGCTACACCCGCTCTTAACTTAATATCCGTCATTGGTTTAATGGATCAGATAGCTCAATGCGGGGTCGCTGACCACTTTAGGATCCTCCTCTTCTTCTTCCTCTTTTAAAAACCAAAACAGAAATAATAGAAAAAAAGGAACACTTTAAGCCCGACACGAACGGTGCCTACCGTAAAAAAAAGTTTAAAAAAGAGGAGGACCACGTATTCTGGTTCTGTCAGATCGACTAAGAATTACCGGGACATCTCTTGCGTGTCTTCGGGAGTCCTTGGCCAAGGATCAGTGGTCTAGCAGCCCCTCTTTCCATGTACCAGACCAAAATATTACGTCAATGAACTTGCCTAACTTAGTACAGACCACGATTTAATGAGGATAAGTTACTGAGTAAATACAAACGATTAACTACAATAGTAGGTAGTTGACAATATAGTTGATAACAAATATCTAAAGTTTTGCAATGAGAAGTACATGGAAGTATAGGAATGATGAATATTGGGACATAAGTATTTAAATAATTATAAACGTACATAGTGGGGAAAAAAAATCGAAGCGTCGCACAGTGGGACGAATGGCCTGAAAAAAGTCATAATGAAAATTAATAAAACTATTGTGATAGGTGTATAGTTAAGTAGTTTATAGAACATTATCAAAGGTTCTTTCGTTTTTTAGAGGCGGATTTCAAGGTAAAAAGAACGATCAAAGTAGTACCTAACTCGACAGGTCAAATTTTGTTGAAACTATTGATTCTTTCAATCTAAATTTGTGTATCATTGTATTGATATTTTTCCTTTATTCTTTTGTAATTAGTGAATATAGACGATCGTTATACTAGTAAGCCATGCTCAAAATAAGTTTTTTATAATTTGACCTATTATATATATTTTTTAAAAGTGCCGTAAACTAAAGCATTTTTTAAACTAAAAAGATCTATTACTAAAAAGTACCCCAAAGTACCTCTCGGAAATTCATGGTACAGGTGCCTTAGAAGGTATATGAAATAATCATGATACATTTAGCTGCTTTTATCTGCTTTCTTGTCTGAAAACGAATTTTCAGTTTCGCGAAGAGAGTTATTTCGTATTTGGCAAAATTGAAAAGGCATTGATTTAGTATGTATTACTATATTTAAAACACTTAAATTAGAGGATATTATACCAACATCTATAGCTGCACTAAAGAGATATTTAAAATTAGTAGTTACGAAAATTGAAACAAAATAATAAGAGTCTGGAAAACCCCGGAAAGTTATTAAGAGATTGAGAAAATCACTTTTATAAGAAAAAATCATTTTACATACGTTTATAAAGTTACAATACACACAAATACATAAGAATGGATGTATATATGCATGTTTTTACTGTATGTATTGAATTTTCATTTAGATAAAAAATCAGTTATGTTAGTTTGTTTTTTACTAAGGAGAAAAAATGTGTAATCGAAATTAATGAAACTGTTGTAATAGGTGTAAACGGAAGATGTTTAATGGGCAGTATTAGAGGTTTTTTTTTTGGTTTTAGCTATGGGATTACTAAGGAAAAACAAGGATGTAAGTAGTATCTAACTCGACAGGTCACATTTAGTTAAAATTATTGATTCTTTCAATTGAACACTGTATAATCTTGTTGATATTTTTTCATCGTTAGTTTATAGCAAAAACCAAGAAAAAATAAGAAAACATTACCCGTTACAGACATTATCGCAGCAGACCTTTTTAAAAGTCCAGATAGTAATTATTCTTGCTCCTCATCCACCGATGATTCCTCTGGGGAAGATGACAACATGGAGTGATAGTGAATGTAGCACGAATATGTCAGTTGCAATAGCAAATGTTTTCAGATTTAAGGTTTACAAAAAAACAGTTATATTGTTTCAAGTTTCGTCTAATATATTATATTCTTTATTGTTGTTAGTTATGCGCTTTGATTTCACCTTATTTTAACTACATTGTTTATGTAAATCAGGTTGCTGAGTGTATTTAAGTAAGTCTGACTTGTTTCCTCCTAGATAGGCCATTCGTCGTAATGTGCGACGATACAAAGTCGGAAATATCTTCCATCTTCAAAATATCATGAACACTTTGATCATCAATTCTTAATTCAGCGGATGACACTTTCACCTTTTTCTATTCAGTTTTTATGGGTTAATTTTTGTTTAAGAATGAAAACATTTTGTATTTATTTTTTTTTTATTATTATTATTTTGTGACATTTCGATAGTTCCTATTTATTTGGAGACTAAAGCATAACTGAGTAAATAGTTTTGCATAGTAGGCAAACAGGTCAGTAATAATATCACAGATAGATTTGAAAACAGTATCGCTTCATAATATGAATTGGATTAGTACACCGGAAACATGATACCAGCTTGACGTGTTTTTTCATTCATTACTTTTTAAAGATAATTAAAAATAATTACTGTATAATAATAAGTATAAATAATAACCCATTATGGAATCATTTGAAACGATCTAACTAGTTTTTATTAAATTAACATGATACAAATAAAATGAATGGTGAAAAATTAAACCTTATAAAAGAAAATCGGAAACACGGATAATGCAGGCTTACTGTATATTATTTTCCTTGTGGTTGTGACTTGAGTGGTTTTATTTTACCTTATTTAAACTCGATTGTTGATGTAAATCAGGTTGCCAAGTCTGTTTAAACGATACAGACCTTTTTCCTCCTAGATTGGTCATTCGTCCCATTGTTCGTCGGCATAATAAATAAAATTTATTTTTAATTGCTATGTATCTATGACTGCATACATCAACTACCTACATCTTAAAAAATATAGTTTATCAGGCAATATTAAAATAAACAAACCAAGAACAATAAAATAAAATTGTAAGTTACATACGCAATTCTGTTCCTTTGTTTCTAGTAATTTAGTCATTATGTTTAAGTTTTCCTTGAGTGTTTTGTTGGTAAGTACCAATGTTCCTTGATATCTAAATCAAGTTTATGTTTATAGATGTATCGTAAGTTTTTAAATTTATAGCTATATCTTTATAACATATGACGAAGGGATTCATAAAATATAAAAGTTCTTTGTTTAGCAAATTTAGCATTTCATTAAATACCATAGTTTATCAATTCGGAAACATTTTAGTAAAAGAAAAATGAATGATTATTGACAAATTATTAATTATTATTACTTAAAAACTAACAATGGATTTGTTGGTAAGGTGTCCTTCTATAGTCCTTGGTCATATTGTTAAAATCTTAAACGTCAATACATTTTGTAAAGTCATAATTGAATTTATTTAATCATTTTGTAAAGTCATATCTTTCTCTTTTGAAACATAAAATCATATTAATTAATTAATTTAGATCTTTTACTGTACAATAATCATTAAATATTTTTAAATGTGATTTGAAGTATATAAATACATTTATTGGAGACAAAGTAAGTATTATTTGGTAAAAAATATAAAAACATCTGGCTATCAAATGATATCAAGAGATGTTTATAAAAAATAAAAAAAACATTAGTTTTTCTCTTGAATTAATTATACTGAATTTGTTTTTAAACTAACCTCGTATATACACATCTTTTATGTAGGGCTCTTAGACGAAAGAAAGAGAAGAAATATTGAATTTAATTCAAACAATTCTAGATTACTGTTTCTTAATCGGATATTTATTTTGGATTTCCAAACGTTTCCATGTCATCAGTCACATCTCGGAAGGCTTAGATGACATCAGACAAAGTGAATAAGCCAACAGGGCTAATTATATTAAGGCAATTCTTTTAATTGTTATCTTCCTACAGGTTCTAATTATAATAGGCCTCAACTATTCCAAACAGTGAGCCGAAAGTAAAACTAGAAGAATTCCTCAAGGTCGATTAGTTAGCCCAATCATCAATTATCACGATTTTTAGGAAAAATAAAAAAGTATTCTATAATTAATTCTGTACAAAACGGTTCGTTTTTATTATCTCTCCTTCTAATCGTTATTAATATATTCATACCAGTTAGCGGATGCTGACAACTGCCCGTATGTGGATAGAATACTAAATATTACAAAGACCTGAAGGTTCCCTCGTCATTGGGCACTATATTGTGAGATCGGCGACTGGAGTGATACGAAAGTCTGTGAGATTTTTATCAAAATTATAAAAAAATAATTCACTTATATGACAACAATTTAAGAATTAGGCCATTTCTCTTTTTCAAATTCCTAATTATGCTGCAAGGTCTTTCTCAATCCGATGCAGAGCGATGACCATTCATGATCGAGGAATATATTTTAATCATTAAACTTTTCTTAAAACGATTCTATTCTGGCGGTATATAGATACTCTTTTTAATTTAATTGCGTTTCCAACTGCTCCAGCAATCACTAGACAAGCGTTCAAAGCTTCCAATAAATTACATCAAATTTATTTAAATAACTATAATTAGATCCGTTTGGACATACGGAGTTAAGCTTTCGGGCTTCACTAAACTTTCCAATCCTTACAATCCAAAGTCCTTCGTGAAATCCTCAATGCTTCTTTTTATATCACAAACAGACTTATCCATAAAGATGTTAACTATCCATATGTTGCTGTTTTGGCCCAAACCAGATAACTATCCTTTCATAGCAAACTCCACAACTATTCATATTCTCTGGTATCTCAATTTCAGATGACACTCCCATGAGACTGAACAGAAGATCGGGCCCTTCTGATATAGAACTTATTGAAGTGCTATTAATGGGTAGTTCTTTACAAGCAATTGACATGTTATTACGAGCATTATCATTTCTTTTACTAGATTTTTTTTTTTTTTTTTTTTTTTTTTTTCCTGTATACTGTTATTAATTTCATTAAAAAAAAAATAAAAATAAAAATAAAAATTAGTTGAAAGATTGTTAGCAAGCGTCACCTTGGATAAGAATGAAGTACTAAAAATAGAGGTTTTTAAATGTTTTCTAGGATTTTGAGCATTATATAGATAATATAATATAGGGGTAATAGATCCCAACTTTCCTCACACTTAATTTCCAATAATCCTCCAAGGCGTCTGAAAAGGAGATGGCCAAGAGACCTTCTAATGTAGAACTATTGAAGTGCTACTAGTGAGAAGTTCTTTACAAGTTATTGACATGTCGTTGTAATCATTTTCTTCATTACATTAACATATCTATTCATCGTAACATTTATTCATTTAATTATTACCCATTAATGGAAGTTCCATGTACCTCTAACACCTGAGAATACCAATAATTCTGGAAATAATCACTTTAACCCTCATCGCTTCGCTTTTTCCCTAAATTTCCCAAATTCAGTTGTATTCTAGAGTTGTTATAGTTTAGTAGTAGATAACCAATACCAATATCCGCCGGTAACATATTTAGTTTATATTTTACATTATATTTCTATTTTGAATTATACGATAAATCAAAGACTTTTTTGAGGAAACCACGTTTTTTTTCATAAAAGCTGTAATATCTCCATTTTGTTTAATTAATTATGTTTAAATTTTGACCACATTTTCGGACTTAGCATTAAATTTTCTATAATAGCAGAGTACCTGTAATCTTGAATTTTACAGACTTGAGATCTAAAGAACAGCTTGATCTTCACCTTGACCATCTATTTGGGAGTCACAATGTCTTCATTACTTCAACGTTTTTTTTCGAAGAAACTATGTACAAACCTGTAAATCTCACAAAAACTTGCCAATTTAATAAGCTTTCGAAAGATATGGTAAACGTAACGATTTTGTTTCAATTTCATGTAGAAATTTACTTTTGAAACCGAAAAAAACATTGTGTTCTCATTTTGCATACAAATCAGTTACTTGTGTAAATAAAACATTATGAAAATCCATTAATGGAAATGTGCATTTTAAACATAACTCTTCATTAGATTAAAAATTACAGAAAAAAAAATATTGTTTAATGAAAAATAAAGGAAAACTCTCAATAAAGCTATAAGATCCTCTAAGTTATTACATTTATTCATTTATTAATATTATTTAGGATTTATTTTATTAGATTTTCAATGTAAGGTTTAAAGCCCAATGATAATGAACATAGACTTCAATTTTGCCGTTAGCTTCTGAATGCACATTGTGTTGAAGAATACTACTTTTTGAGGTGAATTTTATGGGCAAGTATGTCTGTTTTTACAGGGGAAGGCATTTCTACCTATCCATGTATATCGTTGATTATATTATATTTGATGTCGTTGATTATGTTATATTTGAATTGTTTTCGAATAATGTGGAGGAGCACCATGGTGTTGGAAAATCATATTTTGCCGAACTTCAGGTGGAATATCGTGATGAAGTTGTGGTAGGATATTTTGTAACAAATCTTAGTAATCTCATCATTCAATCTGTTGGGCAAACTATGATTTTTTAACACTATTCGACAGCAATACAAAGATGAACAAACCAACGATACCCGTCATGGAAAGTATAAATGCTTTCCCGTGTAAAAACAGACTCATCTGCCCATAAAATTCACCTCAAAACGTAGTATTCTTCAACACAATCTGCATTCAGAAGCTAACAGCAAAATTGAAGTCTACGTTCATTATCATAGGGTTTTAAACCTTACATTGAAAATCTAATAAAATAAATCCTAAATAATAATAATAATAAATAAATAAACTTAATAACATAAGATCCTCTGAGCTTTATTGACAGTTTTCTTTTATTTTTCATTAAACAATAATTTTTTTCTTTGCTTTTTAATTCAATGAAGAGTTTACTATATTTGAAATGCACATTTTCATTAATGGATTGTCATAATGTTTTATTTGCACAAGTAACTGATTTGTATGCCAAATGAGAACACGATGTTTTTTCAGCTTCAAAAGCATATTTCTCCATGAAATCGAAACAAAATCATTACGTTTAACATATCATTCGAAAGCTTATTAAATTTGAAAGTTTTTTTGAGATTTGCAGCTTTGTGGATAGTTTTTTTTCGAAAAACAGTGAGCTTTGAAACAATTAAGACATTGTGACTTTCCCAAATAAGGTGAAGATCTTAGATCCCAAGTTTGTAAAATTCAAGGTTACAGGTACTCTGCTATTATATAAAATTTAATTCTAAATCCGAAAATGTGGTCACAATTTGAAAAATATCTAAGCAAAATGGAGATATTACAGCTTTTATGGAAAAAAAACGTGGTTTCCTCAAAAAAATCTTTGATTTATCGTATATCTACAACGGATTGGAATAGAAAGGTGAGGTCTTCAGCATTTTACTACATTTTTGATCTAGTTTCATCCAATTTTTTTTTCACACTAAGAGATACTCACCCTGTATATATATATATATATATATATTAAATACAAGACATAAGACAAAAAATTAAGCATTAATTAAAATGCATTATTTTATTAATCAGTTGCAATATTAGCACTGCCTTCTTTGAGATACTAACAATATTTGTACTGAAAAATTCGAGTGCAGTTAGTGTATTAATTATATTAATATGTCCTCTAAGTTCTTCTGGAAAAATTCTTCGAGAATACATTGCTGGTGAAACCAAGAGAGCAACAAAGGAGACGTCTTTCAACAGGTCTGTAGATAAGATAGTGACCCCAACGAGCTAAAGTTAATTTATTCTAATTAGTAGCTAAACCAATCAGAAATCGATTAGAAAAAAAAATCGATCCTTTCCATTCCAAAAAAAAAAACATTCCTTTACCAATGAATTTTCGGAATGGAGTGTAAAATCGATTTTTATTTCGAAGTTGCTCGAGATTAATAAAAATTAGTAAGACAAAAAAAAAAAAAAAAAAAAAAAAAAAAAAAAAAAAAAAAAAAAAAAAAAAAAAAAAAATTATGTGTAGTATTTTTATTTTTATTTTTGATGAATTTCCGATACTGGATCCTACCACAAGGTCGTATTACGTAATCAAATGGAATCGTTTTAACGAATCTCTGGGGAATTAAAAAAAAAAAAAAAAAATATATATATATATATATATATATATATATATATATAAAAATATAAAATTATATATAATTTATATATTATTGAACAATAACAAACCTCTTCACGGTTCAGAAATTACTCATAAAAATACAACAATTTAATTGGACTCGATGGCCGAGTGAGTTAGGGCCTGGATATCAGCGCGCTCGTAACCAGAAGGTCGTAAGTTAGAATCCCACGTGGGCGGGTTAAAATTTATTTCGTGGCGAACCCATGAATAAATCTTGACCTTCCCACCCTGGCTAGAATAGGTTGGTAACATGTTGGATAACCCGTCCTTCCTGCCCTAGTTGGAGTACGTAATGACTTTAAGCCCAAATAACCAAAAACAAAACAATTTAATTTCAGAGGCGGAATAAACATAATTAGCTCTGACTGTGTTATATCCAAAAACAAACTAAAAGAGATTCGGTAGCTTAGTGGCTACCGCTGGCCACCTAAATACTGGATCCAGTTTCGAGTCCGGCATTGTCTGAATAAATGTATTTTCAGTTACATTAACCATGGATGTTCTATCATCTTGGTAACCTGTTTGATCACTCTTATGGTTTATAAACTGGGTACCCAATAATACAATTTATTGGGGGGTGGGACTTGCGGATGGGTGTGATCCTTGCCTGATCAACTTCTTGCATAAGTGTTTTTTAGGATACTGAATTTATGAAACCAAGGCACTCCATGTTTTTTTTTATTATATAAAAAAGTACGATGCTACGTTTTTTACTTTCTATTCACATATGGAGATTGACTAAAATAAAACGAAGGAAAGAAAATGCTGCCTGACTAATATCGCATACAATGTGATGAACCTGACCGTAGGTTGACTGAACAGATATATCAGGGATCATGGAAATTAAAAAAATTAAAGATATTAAATTAACAGATACTTTTATTTCGATCGCAAAATTGATCGTATTTTCATAGCTATAAAAATGATATATCAGGCAAAAAATAGAAAATGTTAAAAAAAAAAAAAAATACATAAATGAAGCTGATATAGAAAAAAAAAAAGTTAATGGTAAATAAAATACAATATCCGTAATAAAATATGTAATAAAAAAACACAGTTAATAAAATGAAAAAACAAAAATTTTATATTTAGGTATAATTGATATTTACTACTGTAAACAAGTAAATACGCGGAAAAATGAATTTAATTACTTGTCAATAACTTATTATGAATTATTCATCAGTAGTACTTCAAGAAGTTTTCTACATTAGAAAGTCTCTTGACCATCTTCCTTTCAGACGCCTCGGAGGGTTATAGGGATTCGAGTGAGAAGCAAGTTGACAGACTAGTGGAAACGATTGGTTTTGTAGCTTGACATAGAGGGATAGGTATCTGGTTTGGGCCAAATCTGCGACATATGGGACATCTAGATCGTTATGAATATCTTTATTTGTGACGTAATAAGAAGCATTGAGGATTTTACGAAGGATTTGTGTTTATATGGATTGGGCACAAGAAGAATTGGAAGGTAAAAATTAAAGCAATATTCGTAATAATGTATACATTAGAGAAATAACTAGATGTTATGTGATGAACCTAGTAAGCTAAATAAGAATAAAAGCGAATAACAATAATGAAATCTAAAGTTTGAGTGAGAAACAAAATTATATAAGAAAAAAAACAATAAAAAATTAGAAAAATATAGAAGCTAAGTTCTCGATGGTGTCCATAAAAGACCCATTAGAGCTCCGACAGAGAGTTTTTCAAAGATCACTTACTTGTAATAGGCACAAAACAACAATCGAAGTAAAGTAAAAATATTTTAGTAAAGTAAAATTATAATACCAGAACAAAAGAAATATTAATACGGAAAATTGAATGTATGTAAAATGATATTATATATACGTAAAATAAATAGAACTAGGTTGCCAAAAGGAACAAACTAGATGTATAAAGAAAAACTAAAACATTATAGCAAGTCATAGGCTAGTGATAAGGTGAAACTATCCGTAATTCTCTGATTGCCTTGGTAGAAGGTCCCAACGCCTGCTTCTTTTCACCTTGCAGATTATCTGGAATAGATTAGGTTGTAAAGTAGTGAGTATGGAGTTAATTATGGAAGGCTGGGTATCATTTTAAGGACACGATGAATAGTTTTGTTAGCAATATCACCCATTTGAGAAAGTATCTTAGGTAATAAGGAATACGTAGGAAAGAAATTTAATAGTTTAATGAAATCCAGAGGCTCATCTTTGTTTACACAAATTGTTCAGATTACAATCATGTAGCAGACGATTACCGTAGACACCCTGCCAGATTTATTGATAATTCAAGATATTGAAGCACTGCTTAAGTTTTTTTTGATGATGTAATGTAATTGAAACAATTTTTTTTCAACGAATTTGATTCGTTAGCAGAGTTTTAACTTTCATGATTTCAAATTTCCAGGCTTAAAAAAAGAAACTGGATGAGGGATCTCTTTGGCTAAGTTAGAAAAAAAAATCAAGTCAGGATGACCACGTGGAACTCTCAGACAAGAAGCTGCACGTAGGTTTCGACCGCTCCAACATTGATCAAAGAAACGTTTTAATCTTCCGATTCACCGCAAAAACTCATCTATATGATCATTATTGAGCTATACCGGCTTACGGTATAGAGCTATATGGTTCAGTATAGAATTATGGGCTAATTGGATGGACATGAGTGAATACAAGATTCAAATTAATAAAAAGCTCAACTCCGTATGTCCAAAAGGGTCTAATTACTGTCAAGTAAATGAGTCTTTTGTAATTTGTAGAGAGCTTTGAACGCTTGTCTAGTTAATGTTGGAGAAAATACGAGCTGTTTCTTGTCTTTTAAGTTTGTTATATTTTAGAAAATTTAAGAATGTATAATTATAATAAAGAAAAAGTAATTTTTTTTTTTTGTTCAGTATATTTCTATTTTTTTATTCTGGTAAAGTGCCATCTCATTTTACATTAATGTACTGTACTATGTTTCTGCAATCCTAGAGTAACCCCGAATTGCCAAAACGTTTATTTCAAGGACATGTTGCTCAATTGATACCTGAACCAGACTTCAGATTTCCCAAAAATATGGGTTTAAAAATTTTAATGGTCATTAGGATAAAGATATATATTTCACTAGTTTCAGCTTGACATTACAAGTAAAGATGTGCACGCTGGCTGCCGAATTATTAAAGGAATCGAAGAAAAAAGAATCTTATTTTTATTTTTAAAATCCTTAATGGGTCAGGTTTATTTGAACAGTCAGTTCCAAAAAAAAAAAAAAAAATATGAAATACGCCTTCCCATGATTTTCTTGTCCTTTTTCCTACCGATATTGATTCTTTGTATTGACTATTGAATCTAATGGGTTCTAAAAACATATATTATATTTTGAGAAAACAAGACTGGAGGCTGGGTATTTGAAAAAGGAAGCTCATAGTAACCCATTTAAATATCTGACTGAAAAAGGAAAAGGCTCGAATCCGGTCCCTTTGGAAAAATAGAGAAAAAGTCCAAAATGCCTCAATAAACTGGTTAATGATGTTGGCTTGTGCCAGGCAGGTGCTCGTCCAGCTGAAATTAGATCAGTCTGGCCAACCTTATATTATCTCCTCTGGCATTTACATAATAAGTAAATAAAAGAAAATAGAAGAGGACTTAACGGGCACCAAGATATCGATCGCTAACTGTATCCGACCTCAGCTGCGAAGTTCGTCTAGTCCGCTTGTCAGGGAATGCCGAATTCGTAAAGTGGGTACCCGTATCACCATCGAACCTTTTGATTTAATCGTATCCATTCACTTGTGAAAACAATAACAATAAATTAGCACCTTCGGCATTTGATTGCTCCAGATCTGCAAAGGCAGTTATGTCTTTAGAATCTTAAACAAAACAGACCAACGGGTTTTAACAGTGTGAGACAACTGAATTTTCAATCATTAAGTTCGTCCGATTAGAGGAAGAGAGTACCATGAGTTAAGTTTATATCAGCAATTAAATCAATCACCACTGATTATAATGAGAAAAACTTATCAAACTCCTGTCACACAAATACTTACTCCATAAACTAAACCCTTCACAAATTTACAAGACATCTAAAAAGATACATGTGATGTAAAAAAATGGCAAACAAATATATTAGTATAAACCTTTATTCGCCAATTACCAATCATAAAGCCAACGGATTTTCCTCAAGAAGCCTGGGTCAATTATTTATCATCAAAACAAAAAATTAATAATAATTAGAGCACACACTATAAAAAGATAACAGTAATTAACTAAGACTTGTCACCGGCTGGAGTAATGCATTTAATGAATTTGCCATCGCATATTATAAAAATGAAAATTACAAAATATTGTTTTTTAAAATAATTATCACTCAATCATAATAATTATCGCTCAGACAAACTATCACTCAATAGAAAAGAAACTGACTTTAGGAACTCCTCAAGGATCAGCATTATCACCAATATTATGGAACGTATTAATTAATACAGTTTTCGAAACAGACTTACATGAAAATACAACGTTACTAGCTTATGCAGATGACTTACTGTTACTTATAAAAAGAAAAGACTTTGATGAACTCCAGGAAATAGCAAATCTGACACTATTAAGACTAGGACATTGGACTAGAGGTAATAAACTAAACTTTAATATGGAAAAAACTAAATTCATTATTTTTACAAGAAAAAGGAGAGTACCAGACTTAGACATACGACTCAATACAGTTAGACTAGCCCAATGTGACACAATGAAGTATTTAGGTGTACTCTTCGATAGAAAACTAAATTGGAACAGACACTTAGACAACCTTTATAACGACACTCTACGGATGATTAACGGACTGTCAATAGCTGCTAGAGCAACATGGGGCCTTAAATCAGAGGTTTTAAAAGTAATATATGAAGCAGCTATCCTCCCTAAAATGCTTTATGCTGTACATGTTTGGCATCCAGCTGTACTTCGTAAAAAAAATGTTATAAAACTACAAAGGCTACAAAGAATCATTGCAATCAAAATATGCAAAGGATACCGTACGTTGTCATTTGATGCGGCGACATTATTGGCGGGTATTTTGCCAGTTCAATTAAAAATTGACGAATTAACGACATTGTTTAACATTAAAAACACAAAGACAGGATATAAAGACCTAACATTAGACAAAATAGAAAAAAACACAAACTGTAAGTTTTGGATACACCCTGCATCAAATTTGTGGACTACACCCAAATGTTTTTCAGTTAATACCGACAAAACAGAAATCTATACGGACGGTAGTAAGGACAGCGAGAACGTTGGATGTGCATGGTTATTTAAAGCTCAAGATGGCAGAACCATAGAACATCAGTATAAACTAGAATCGTACTGTTCAAATAACCAAACCGAGAAATTTGCTGTTTTGAAAGTTACGGAATACATAATTAACGAACCTCAGAAGACTAACACACATATTATAATACATACGGACAGTAAAATTTTAATAGAGTCGATTAATAATACAGCCATACATGACTATTTGACTGACCAAATCAGACGAAATTTAATAACCATTAAGAACAAAGGGAAAATGGTCTCTATAAAATGGGTTAAAGCACACTTTGGAATTGAGGGTAACGAAAGGGCCGATTACCTAGCCAAAGAGGCGGCTAAAAGTAATTTGTTACCTTTGTATAACAAAGTTCCATTATCATATATAAAGCGGGACATAAGTTCTGATATGGTTAAAAAGTGGGACCAATTGTGGGTGACCTCATCAAAGTCACCAAGCTTACACAGATTTATACCTCACATTACACACAACAATTACAAACACATACAAAGTAATAAATACAAACTAACACAACTAATGACAGAACACGGAAACTCTAAACAATATCTCAAACGATTTAACATAATACGATCTGACATATGTAATGAAGACGGACAGACTAAAAATTTTAGACATGTACTTTATGAATGTAAAGCATTTGAAAGACACAGGTTTAATCTAGTAAAAAATATAATTTTCAAGCATGGAACATGGCCAGAGACAGAACAAAATTTGTTCTCTAAATTTGAGACTGACTTACTCACATTTATACGAAAGATCGACTTTGACAAACTGACAAATGATGGGCAGCGAAGGTAGTTTCTTGTTGGCTTTTGTTTTGTTTTTGTTATTTCTTTTCTTTTTTTTGTGATTTTGTTTAAATATTTTTGTTATATTACTACGTTATGTACGTTATGCTAAACTAATCATGTTAACTTTTATTAACATTGTAAAACATGTAGTATGCCTGTAAGGCATGGAACATGTTAATATACAAATAAACGGTCCTTATATGGGGATACCATATAAGGAAAAGAAGAAAAAAAAAAATAATAATTATAAATCAAAATGTCATCTGAATTAAAATAATGAAAAATATAATCGCATTTATAAAGATATTGCGGCAGTGGCAAGTCCATTCCACAGTTCTTCTTTGGTTGCGACACCTTGCAAACTCCACAATGCAGATTTAAAAAAAATAGAATTTTCCAGTCAAAAGCATTAAGACTCATTACACAATCACCCTGCTACATCAGTAACAAACCATTACACAAACATCCACGCCACAAGATACCATCAATACTTTATACAAAGTATTTCATGACAATCTCTGCAGATTCTACAGCTTATTGTCACGGGTTTGACAGTGATTTAAAAATAAAAAGGTTCAGTTTTGAACAATGCTAAGCTCCATGTTAGTAACAACAATATCATTGTTTTTCCGTTTCAATAAACATCTTTAGAATTCTAAACCTTCCTTGATAGGTATATATAGTCCCGATAATCGGCTGAATGCTCCACTTAAGACTCCTTGGGCCTCTAGCGCACTCACACAGCCGCCACTTCCATTCAGTCCTGCAGGCACAAGGTTAAAAGACAAGTTTGGTTGGCGGTTTCTTCGGCTTAATGGTAATATTTTATATAATTATTGATGCGTTTAATATTATTATTTTAAAAATACTTTTACGTTTGTCATTTATATTATTTCCTTTGATATTATTTCTATTGAGTTATTTTTGTTTGTTTTTATAAGAGACATATTTTAATATATATAGTTAATAAAATAAATAAATTAAACCTAAGTCATTAATTCTTGGTAAGTTATTTGTAAAATCATTAATTGCAATTTTTTTAAAATTATTTTTTCTGAGAATAAAATTATTTTTCTATTAAAAATAATAAAAAATATTGTATTTCTTCAATGATATTTTATACATAGCAGTAATTTTTATCTTAGTTAAAATTGCACAGATTAGGTTGTTGAAGGTTACGTAAAAGCATAATTAGACGTCCAGTTTTTAATTGTAATGTAAGAGTTGGTAATCCGGTTAGACAGAGACTATTAAGAAACTTCTGCGGATAATGGACTGCATTATCAGTGCTTTCATCAAAAGGTCCATGAATCATATTTTTACACACAATAACAAAAAGTAAGTCGACATTTTGATTAAATAATAATTTTCATACGGCAAAAATAATTTTATTTTTCACTCACTCAATGTAATTCAGGATCTAATGAAACATTATCTATCAAGTGCTATCAGGAATAAAGACGATTTTTTTTATTACTGACATTCCAGATCGTCCTCGACTCTTTGATTTATTCTGGAGAAAGTAGTCATCTCCGGGATTCAGGAGTTCCAGTTTTCTCTCGAACCGATTTTTGACAGAAGAAATATGCCTATCGAGACGTTGAGCACGATTTCAAGTTGGTTAACTATCAAGCAGTTCAAAAAATAGGTTTCACGCCCAGCTAAATTCTTAAAGAATGTATTTGACCTCCTATTGTTCGTATCAGACAGTGCAATTTGTTTACTTGTTCGGTTATCCCCATACTAGGTCTATGTGGTAAGACCTTAGAATCTGTCATCAGTCTTCATAGTCAACATTCTAAAACAATAGATTACCATTTACACATATTATAGATTTTAGTTCAATATACAAATTCAACTGTCTCTATTGTGACAGAGTCCATGGCAGAGGTAGCATCCTACCAAATATTGGTTTGTTTCACATGAAATGTCCGATTTTATAATATTTGAAATACATAGAGGATTTTGCGAGTCTCTGTTGTTTACTTCCAAAGTTCACATATCATAATCAAGCAGTTACTAATTAGCTTCCCAATCAATTACACACTGTTTAGTATACCTTCAAATATGAACATGGAAACACGCGATTTTCGTGTAATATTTTTTTATGAGTTTAAACTAGGTCGTTCGGCAGCTGAGGCTGCTAGAAACATCTGTAAGGCGTTGGCAGTGGTTAGACATCGACGAAAGCCCAGGACAAATGCCAAAACCAAATTTGCACCCGAAAAAAAAATTGGTTACAGTATGGTGGTCCATGGCTGGAATCATACATTATTCCTTTTTGCCTAGAGGTGAGACCATTACCTCTACAACCTACTGCAATGAAATTGGCCAAATGCACGAAAAATTATTGAAAAAAACAACCTGGATTGGTAAATCGGAGGGGCCCTATACTCCTACACGACAACGCTAGACCCCACGTTTCAAAACTTACCATGCATAAATTGAAAGAGCTGGGGTACGAAGTTCTTCCGCACCCATCATATTCTCCCGACTTGTCTCCAACAGATTATCACCTTTTCAGGAATTTAGACTTCTGCAGAGGAAAAATTTTTGCAAATGATGCTGAAATCAAAAGTGCGCTTTCAGATTTTGTTTCACTTCAAAGCTCAGAGTTTTTCAAATCCGGGATAAAAAAGTTGTTGTCACGTTGGGAAAAATGTGTAGAAAAAGAAAGTAAATACTTCGAATAAAATTATATTGTTTTCATATTGTATTTTTACTAAAATCCTTTTACCTTGAAAACGGACATTTCATGTGAAACAACCCAATATTTAGAGCTATAAGTACATATTCTTTACTGGATAGTAAAAGGGAAGTTAGGGTACTGGTATAAGATATGTTCCTTAAGAATAACAGTGCATAAGACAGTGAATTCATATCTGGCTTAGAAATATTTAAAACAAAAGAAGATAAATAAAAGTGAATAAAGATTAACATTATGAAGTAACAGTAAAAAAAAAAGAAAAAGAAAAAAAAGAGAAAAAGAAATATAGACAATATAGGAATAAATATAATACTCAAAATTCTAGAGAGGGGACAGAAAAATGATTAAAAAAAAAAAAATGGATAATCAAAATATTTTTGTACAAAAATGGAAACAATAAATTACGGAAATTGCCAATTCAAAATTTATATAAATTTAATGAAATTTATTAGGGTGGAAAGATTATATTGTATCAAGAGGGGCTGGGCATTGAAAAATCCAAACAGATGCTGACAAGAAATTCTCAAAATGGGACGAAAAATTGTATAATTTTAGGGGTACTAGATCCGAACTCCAATTTTACCCCTTCGAAAAATTTGGGCATTCCAATAAAAAAAAATAAAATAATAATATGATAAATGATAATTTTTTAATTTTGTTTTTATTCCCCAGTTTTATTTAAAATAAAGAAAAAGGATTTAAAAAAAAAAAAAAAAAAAAAAAGAAAAAAATTACATCAAATTTCCTTAAAATTATCTTTTGGGGGGGGGGGGCGTACTGAATTCAAGTTGTAACTCTGCTACTCAAAAAAACTTGACCGTTCCAATGAAATTGGAATCAAAATACACTTAAAATGGTAATTTTTCCTACAAGTAAATTTATATATATATGTATATATATATATATATATATATATATATATATATATATATATATATATATATATATATATATAACTATTTAGGCGCTGGGGTGTAACTTCTCACATTGGTAATCCGGATATGTTTAATTAATGATTAAGCAATAGTCACAGCTTCGCTGAGATAGAAATTTGTTATATTAAGAAATTATAAATTTTCGGAGAAGATAATGAGGGATGCAGTCAAAGAGAAACACCACAGCAGTCATCGTTCATCTCCTCTCCAGTGTGGTTCGGTGGCCCTGAAGAAGGCCTGCAAGGCAGGTCGATACGTTTGCACGCAATTAAGTATTCCTACTTAGACCTGGTGTTCCTCTTTGACTGCATCCCTGATTATCTTCTTCTCTATTAATCTTAACAATCAACTATACTTTTATCATTATAAATTTTCGGTCTAATTAACGAACAAAGAAAATATATTTAATGTTTCCATTAAATTGACAGGAAATCTTCCAAAGTTTCGATATAGATTTAGATGAGAGAATTGCGTTCAATTTTGATATTTTGCAAATTTGGGATTCTAATTGTGTGCAATGAATGTGGGGAGGGGTGTTTTGTTAACGAATGGTTTTCAAATTGATACAAAGGATTCTCGAGGCACAATTAAAACATAATCTCTACAACGCATTCGAAATGAATTTCGAACTGATTCTGCAACTTATTAAGACTTTTTTTTTTTTTAACGAAACAACTGCAGATACCTCCTACGCTCCGTTTTAACATTCACAACAAAAAAGAGTAAAATTGAGACGAAGCACATTTATTCCATTTACGAATTCCATAACTTATCGAAACCACATGTAGCCATAATTAGTACTGAAATGCGAACGGAATTCGCATTAGTTAGTGGGATAATTATCCAATTTTTCAGTAGCGAATTATGTAAATGGAAAAGGGATTTGTATGTAAATGAGATGAGCACGCCTCTCCGCGACAATATTAATACAACCATCTCATCGATATTTAATTATGTTTTTTATCGAATATTTAATTTGACGGATAGGACGCTCGTGAGCGGTGGGTCCTTGATCCGTGAGAGCTGGCCTCCTTGATTAACATATAGCGACTCCCCCGCCCTCTTCGGGCCCTGTCTCCCTAAGTATAAACTACAAGACGTAAATTGACTTGTCGGCATTACTTGTCAGCAACGTCTATAATTCTAACTTATTGATATCTTTTCAAGGGGCGTGTCAGCGGATATAATGAAATGTTTGGAAGGGAGCCCGATTGAACGGTAGTTACAAACTCAACTGCAATTTGGGCTTTTGTCTGAAATTATTATGTAATTTATCGGCTGAATGAACTATCACTGTTTGTGGCAGGTGAATCATTCTGATCTGAACTCTGAAAATAGCGGTTTGTCTGAAATAAGTAACCCGCTTCTATAGATCATTTTTTAATTTTATTATTAATATAATGATATTCCACTAATCCCTGCTAAATAAATTTGCTACCTAGGACTCCACTTGGACAAACGTCTAACTTGGAATCCACATGCAAGACTAAAACGACAAGAAACTGCCCGTCGTTACAGACTACTTTAACATTTACTAGACAAACGTTCAGAACTCCCAATCAATTACAAAAGACTCATTGACATGACTGTGATTAGACCTATTTGGACGTACGGAGTTGAGCTTTGGGGCTCTACTAAACCATCCAATTTATATCGTATCCAATCCTTACAATCCAAAGTCCTTCGAAAAATCCTAAATGCCCCTTACTTTGTTACCAATAAGCTTATCCATAAAGACCTTAATGTTCCATATGTTTCTGATTTAGACCAAACCAGATACCTATCCTTCCATAGTAAGCTCCATAACTACTCTAATCCACTAGTCTCCCAACTTGCTTCCTCCTCCATCCCTGATAATCCTCCGAGGCATCTGAAAAGACGATGGCCTAGAGATCTTTTAGTGTAGATTTTATTGAAGTGCTACTAGTGAGTAGTTCTTCACAAGTTATTTACATGCCATTGTATTCACTGTCAACACATTTACTTGTTGTATATTATAAACGAAAAGTAAATATCAATAAACGAAAAATTATTAATATCTAGGTATCTTTATCACTGCGATTGCCAAAAATGGACCTACCTTGGCATATTGTCGAGGATTTGATTTATTTTTAATATGGATATGTCGGTTCTCGATTCGGTATTATAATTGATGATACTGTATCAGATCAAGTCAGTGCTGCCGATTGGGGAGAATTTTTCCCCTAAGAGAAAATTTTAGAAGCCTTTGCACCCAATTCGGGAAATTTTGGGGGGGAGGGGATATTCGAGCAGTTATTGAAATTGTGTAGGTTACTCGTCATCAGCAAGGTGTGTTAACCTAAGAGGAACTTTATTTGAAATGGACTTGCCACTGCCGTAATTATTTTATGATGGTTTTCATTTTTAATTCAGAGGATATTTTGATTTACAATTATTTTTTATAGCAATATTCTGTAACATTTATTTTTATAACCTGTGGTGGAAAATCCATTGGATACCTCACTCCAGCTGACAAGATTATTAATTATTGTTATAGTTTAATAATTTATATTTCTGAAGTATAGTTTTAAATGATATATATCCATATCTTCATCAAATTATTTAATTGATTTAGTCAATTTTGTTATTCAAAAATATTAGTTAATATTTTATCAACAAAATTTTTAATAACAAATTTAATTTTTGTTATTTAATCACCTGAATAAAAATTAAAATAAAAAAAAGGACATTAAAAATACTTCCTTGTCTATAATTTTTTGCACAACTGATTAGTGATGGACAATAAGGTATTTTCAGCTGTTTTGTTTTTGTTTTTTTTCTTTATTAATTTTTAATCAGGTAATTCAAATAATTTTTAATAACACCATATCCTTTAATAAGTTTTTAGAATGAATTTCAAATGCATAAAAATTTTTATGAGATGAAATTTATTAGAAATGTCCAAATATTGTTATTAAACAGATAATTAATCTATTACTGATGCCTAACTTATAGATTTATTACAGACACTCTATGTATTATCATATTTATAAATAATGTGTTTTCCAGGGCTATGATAGTCTTACAATAAATAAAATTTTTAGTCCAGTCAATAAGTGCTGAAATGAGGGGTGTAGAGTGCATGAAATATGCAATAATTTTTTACTTCATAGAATATAACGCTTACATCACTTTTTGTAAGCATTTGCTTCAAGTGCCAGAAACGTATATATGAAATTAAACAAATTTAATGTTCTACAATTTTGATTCTGACTTTTTTTTTCTGAGAAACGATCGCGGAAGGCGCTAGAGGCAAATGTTTGACAAGAAGTTTCAACAAGAAGAACAAGAAGTTATTTTCAATAACGTATATCTCGGAAAAAGAATCAATTTTATAGGAAGTTTAACTAGCTTTAATTTCGATTTGAAATATATTTTTCTGGAGTCCACTGTTTTCGAGATATAATTGAAAAATAAAAAATGAGATCTTCTCCCCTCCCTCCCACTACTAACTAAAGAAGCTATGAAGTCAAAAAGTATTGCATATTCCAATTATTGAGATCCTAATTTAACTTTTCCTCTCAGAACAACACAGCAAACAACAATAACACAAGCAAAAATATAATCTATTTTGTAAATTTTAGAAAAAAAAAATGGATAATAGATTAGGTGAAATATATGATGGTAGTTGAAAAAAATTATTAACTTTCCCTTTGAAAATTATTACAGACATTCAGAAAAAATGTGACAGACAACATACTTGAAATCAATCAGAAGTGAATGTTCCTGTTATAATCTCTGGCCAATTTATCAAATTGACTAAAAAAAAAGGAAGGTTATTAGTTACTTTAAATTAGGCTAATCAATGCATAATTCTCAGTCATTATGAATGTAGATTATTACACATCAATAATAATTTTTTTATAGATCTTGCCTGAATCTATGGACCAAAAATTACAAATATATATTTAGTAAATACATAAAATGTTGATTTTTTTTTTGCTAAATGTTTTATAAATCAGGTTTATGTATTCACTAGTAATATATTCTCCAGAATAATTATTTACTCCAATTACTATTAAAAACTAATAAGGAAAGGTTAATGGTTGTAAATGTAAGTTTTAAAGATATTAACTGAGGAAATTAAAGATATTTTTGTTGAAATATTGAAAATATCAATCTATGTATTAATGAAAGTTTAACATACTAGTTTATATTAAACCAAAAGAATAATTTTTTTGAGCTGACTCTGAGTAAGATAAATCACAAGTCTGCAATATTCCGAATAAATAACACAGACCAACGATGAAACAACTTTCTTAGGGTGATAAATTTAAATATGACACTTATTAAGCTGTATCACCTACCATTTTTTCACATTTTACACATCAATATATTAAATTTTTTGATTTATTACAGAATTTAACAGCTTTTATATACTACAATTAATTTGTAAAATAATTTGTACTGGATATAGAAGAGCTGGCAGCACTGCTGAAACAGATATAGATATAGATGAGAGAGATGATAAAGAGTTCCAATGTGCTACAGCAAATATAGAGCCTAAAAACTGTTTACTCAGATTGAGCTTAACGACTTAGTTAGGGATCTTGGGTTAAAAAAGAAAAAAGCTGAATTGCTTGGTTCTAGACTATAAGAAAAGAACTTGTTGGCAGTTGGAACTAGCATATATGTGTATAGGAAGAGAGAGAGCAGCAGCTTTCGAAATTTTTTGAACAAGAAGGTGATTTAGTGTACTATTCAGACATTCCAGGTCTGATCAAAGAGTTTGGTGTTGAATACAAAAAAGAAGACTGGAGGCTGTTTGTTGATTCTTCCAAAATTAGTTTAAAAGCTGTTTAATTACACAATAGTAACACTTTTGCATCTATACCTGTTGGCCATTCTGTACATATGAAAGAGAGCTATGAAAACCTAGAAATAGTGTAGAATAAAATTGGCTATTTGGCTCATGGTTGGATGATATGTGGTGATTTGAAAGTAACTTGCATGCTTCTTGGTTAGCAAGGTGGTTTTACCAACTTTCCATGTTTTTTGTGTGAATGGGACGGTAGAGTAAGGGATCAACATTGGTGCAGAAAGAACTGGCCTGTGAGGGAGTCTTTAAAACCCGGCAAGAAGAACATTCTCCGCAAAAACCTTGTAGATCCTAGAAATATTCTCTTACCACCTCTACATATAAAGTTAGGCCTCATGAAACATTTATATAATGCTTTATATTTATATGAACCAGTTATATATGTTTTTTTTAATTATATAAAAAAAGCGAATTTCTCAAAAACTATGGGTGATACAAAAAACTAAGATCAGATTTGGATTCAGTACACAAAAATCTATAAAAATCAGCTATTAAAGTAAACAAAGTTTTCAAAAACATTTTTTTTGTTGGCCTGTGTAATTAAAAGAAAGGTTTAATTAAAAGAATTTTTTATTATTCATTAATTACAAACTATCTCTGTATGCATAGATACATACATAGCTACATAATTTTGTGTCGTTTAAGCTTGCAATTATATACATAACTTTGCAACAAGTTTAAACCAGCAAAATTATTATACTAAACTATGGATGGTTTACATAGGCAGTTGTACTTCAACCTCGGTAACTAATTAGCTACAAAACTATAAATCTAGCACTTTTAAATTCTGTATATATACAGTAACAGAAATTAAATTTATTTATTAAATATATATTTTTAATAAATAAATTTAAATTCTGTTACAGCTTCCCTAAAAA
Organism: Euschistus heros; assembly: GCA_003667255.2. Lineage (NCBI taxonomy): Eukaryota > Metazoa > Arthropoda > Insecta > Hemiptera > Pentatomidae > Euschistus > Euschistus heros. The sequence continues at coordinate 837,158 of RCWM02000433.1, read as the reverse complement.
AAAAAAAAAAAAAAATCGCTTTAACATGTTTATTTCTAGATTAACTGTGAAGCTTATATTACAGTTTCCAAATATGTCAATAACAAGGATGTAGTGATACAATAGTTCTGCTTTTGAAAACTAAAATTGTGACACATTTGAGCTGTAGCACATAAGATTTAAAAAAGGTATTTTAGGACTTTTTTAATACTTCTTAGAAAAACTATCCGTTTTAATATGGGGAGACTTCAAAACACATATTTCTGAGTTGTCATTTAAGAAATACATGTGCAATATGATGACGATGAGCAATTTAAAATTTTTAAACTTATGATTTATAACTTCAAATAATTTATAAGATGTTGGTCACTAAAATTGTATGTCAAAAATTGTGGATTTTTAAGACAAGGTGTGCAAGTTTATGATTAACTATATTTTCTTTTTGATGATTTTTTTCTGTTCTGAATAATCCATGCTGAAAATTAGTACTTGATAGCATATCATAGAATATCAAAGAATAAACTAAAATATGTCACTTACACTTTTAAGAACATTGCCTTATACCATTGAGACTCCGTAACTTAAAAATCTTGAGTTGACTTAGTAACTAATATATTCACAGATAAGATAACTTAATAAAAAATATATTATCTTTATACCTTACAAAAACTGAAAGAAACAAATGAAATTAAGAAATGCATAATGCTCTAGTGCAAGCAGGGTCAAGTGGGGTACAGTGTTACTTCATGATTATCTCTGCTCTTATTTGATTTGAGTTTGGTGTCTCTTTATTTGTGTGTCTATCTCATGTACTGCCACCATAAACAGCCCTCATTGTACATGAAATTGTAGGATTAAGGGAAGAATAGTCGAATTTGTTGTTTAAAAAAAAAAAAAAAAATTGGGAACAATTTAGCTTGTGAATTTTTCTTCTAATTGAAAAACTAATGATTTCTGGAGAGTAAGCATAGTTCCCCTTTAATCTTCAATCAGTTATTGTTGGAATAGAAAACAAAGTTTATTACAATTGCTAACTAATATAATTTTACCAAAAAATTTTTTTTTAACAGTACGGTGGGAGGTATAGTATAAAGTACCATTACACAAGTGTGTCTCCACGAAACCTACCTGACCCACACTACAATGACCAGTTTGATACTTACAAGAGGATGACACACTAGGTCTCTCACCGACCTTGTTAGCAATTTTTTTGGAGGTTCCTGGTCAAAAAATATTAGACAAGTATTTTGCCGTTCCGACCAATGGGCCGTAGAAGCGGAGAAAAAAAAATAAAATAGTATTAAATTAATTTATTTTATATCTCGAGTTTAAAAAGTGATATCAACATGATTCTTGCCCCAAGATTTTTATTTTTGATTGCGAATTTAAGGAAAAATACAGCCACTGCATAGATTTTGGTTTAGGTTAATTAAATTTTTAAAAAATGATTAGATTTTCAAGCAAACTACCTCTATAGATTTTTATAAACAAAAATTGACGTCGGATTCTAATTCAGCATTCTCAAAAACACTGAAAAACATTTATTCAATAAAAACAAAAAATATCATTTTTTCATTGAACTACGTTCAATATATTTTTTTTTTTTTTCTCAAGAACCGACATCGGATTCGAATTCAGCATTAAAAAGAAATACAAAATATAATGAAATACAAAAATACCCTTAAATACAAAATTTCATCCAAAAATAAAAACAAAAATTCGTAAGCTTCAAAATGTGCCTGACCTAAATTGGTAGGCAATTTTTGTTTACACTGACAAAAACATGAATTACGCTTAGAAGGTTTAACGTATTAGCTTCATTTTTTTTATATAAAACATAGGGTGGTAATACTCTTGAAATGTCTTTGGTTTCATTTCCCTATCTGGTTTCAAACTCAAGTTAAAAATAAAAATGTTTATCGGATTTGCCAATTTTTTTAATAGGTTTTTGTTGATCGAAATTTCCATTACTAAATATCAAAAGACAGCCGAGGCTCTCCTCTTTCCAGCGATACCAATCAATGAATTGCGTGACAAAGTATTAGCTATTTAAAGGAAAGTAACCAATAATCATTTTAAAAAAATTTTCCCTTCGAAGAGGGTGAAAACTGATATTTTTTGTTTTTATTGAATAAACGTTTTTCAATGTTTTTTGAGGATGCTGAATTAGAATCTGACGTCAATTTTTGTGTGAAAAAACCTATAGAGGTAGTTTGCTTGAAAATCTAATCATTTATTTAGAATTTAACTAACCTAAACCAAAATCTGTGGAGCGGCTGTATATTTTCTTAAATTTGAAATCATAATTAAAAATCTTGGTGCAAGAATCCTGTCGATATCATTTTTAAAACTCGAGATATAAAATAAATCAATTTAATGATATTTTTTTTAATCATTTTTTAAAAATTTAATTAACCTAAACCAAAATCTATGCAGTGGCTGTATTTTTCCTTAAATTCGCAATCAAAAATAAAATCTTGGGGCAAGAATCATGTTGATATCACTTTTTAAACTCGAGATATAAAAATAAATTAATTTAATACTATTTTATTTTTTTTCTCGGCTTCTAGGGCCCATTGGTCGGAACGGAAAAAAATACGTGTCTAATATTTTTTGACCAGAAACCTCCAAAAAAATTGCCAACAAGATCCGTGAGAGACTGAGTGTGTCCTACCCTTGTTAGATTCACTTCCAGTTTACATTTATCGATAGTTCATTCCTATAACCTCGCATCTGAACAATCACTTCTATGGTTTAAAATACAATTTACAGTTTCCTTTTCGTGTTCCTACATTTGTATTACATTCCAATTAAGAATTAATATTTTTTAATTATGACACAAAACCAAAATTGCAATATAAAAAAAATAGTAGGTTACGTAAGATGTTTATTCAATATTACAGAAGTAATTGAATATTTTTCGTTACTAGAATATTCTCTCTCTATGTTAATTAATTAATAAATTAAAAAGAAAGAACACTTTACCTGGATTAAATAAAAAAACTGTAAAAAAGATTATAAAATAAAATTTTTTAATCAACTTATTTTTAAGCGTGAAATATAAATAAATAAAAATTGACTAGTAGGCGTTTTTATACCGAATCATCGCCGCTATTAGACGCCGTTGATTTGTCCGACTCGTCTATGATTCTAATCGTTTATGTATTTCGTCTAGAGAGCATGGAACATGTATATCAGTATAAACATAATCGGTCCTAATTGGAGGTTTACAAAAAACAACTTTTACTATAAAAGGGGGATACTCCAGAATTACAAACAATTCTGTATTTTTTTTTTTTTTCTAATAACCAGTAGTTTTCTAAACAGAATAAACAAACAGCATTAAAATGACCACCCATTATACTTTATGTGATGAACTAATTCAATCTACTCATTATATTGTTTTTCAAAAGTATCGTCATAATTACGCAGTTCACTGGATGAACCGATACGACCAGCACCTAGCCGACACGGAACGGAACACGGCGAAGGAAGTCGTTCCACTCCAAAGAGGCCACAATTAAGACAGGAGACCCTAAAACATTGGAGACTACTTGGAGCAATTTAACAAAGAGAGCGCTCCCTCCGATTTGCATGGCATTAGCATAGATTATCTTCCAGGATCTTGACAGCTCAAGAGGTCGTCAGGAGTCGACGGCGAGCATCAATGGCCAACAGCTACATTTCAATGAAGCGATAAAACCGTCACAACTCCCGAGGGGTCAGTCACCCATTCTTCGATCCATGAATAGTCTCCTCGACTGGTTTTGGCACTTTCTTCCGACCAGAGTGCCAGGGGAATGTAATGTGATCCCGACTTTGATAAACCTATTAGCTTTATGAAGCCAGGTTAATTTCAAAGAATTTACTCATGCTGATGACGCACTCATTATATTTACTAATAATGGACATTTCAGAAATTCGTTAATGCTAACTTTCATATCCTCTCTTGAATCATGGGTACTGGCAACGAGACATTAAAGTCTTCGAAGCTGAACCCAAGATTCAAAGTAGAAACCATTGCAGGAGATAGGACCTAGAGTCCAAGGATCCAGTTAAGATGCTACTGTTGTCCCACATGTTTAAATCTTAAAATTAGCAAATATTTACATTCTATGAATAATACCTATAGTTCCATTTCAAACGTGAAAATGGAATCAAAGCAATTTAAGAGTAATTATATTTTATTTATGTGTTTAAACTTAGTAATTCCACTGACCAGACAAAAATAATCAAGCTTTAGATGAAAGGGGTTTTAATAAAAGAACTATTCATTGTTGGTTTTCAAATTTTTCTTCAGATTTTTGTATGGTGGTCTATAGCCAATGTAATTCATTTTTTTCTTTACCGAAAAAAGAGACTCAATTCAACATCACACTGGTAAGAAATTGAATGAATGCATCGAAACTTGATGAAACAAAATAGCCTGAACTCGTAAGGAAAAAAGACCAATCCTGCTGCATAACACCTGACCTCATATTACGATACAGGCATTAAACAAAGTAAAGGAGTTTTATGATTAGAGTATTTTTAAATAAACTTTTATGTTTAGATCATATGTTGCTCTTTCCTTCGGAACCAACTCTAATGATGACTCAAGACCCATACAATCAAAGAATTTAAATCACGCTTCAGAGCTCAGGTAGTAGCATACATACATATAATACATGCAAATCTTAAGATACATTTCTAAACAACCGTTCTTCGACTTATGCAAGAAGTTTTCAGCAGCCGGCAATTAAGAAGCAACACATATCCAGAACCCAATTACTTTAGCGAAGAAAAGGCCTAAAAGGGAATTCTGTAATAAATAATGCATTGACATCGCGAAAGAGAGAGCAAGGTCCAATTAATTCTCTTGGACTTTGTATTCGCGTCGAATGGCGTTTAATCAGGATGCAGTCCTCGGAGGCGAAGGGACCAGGAGGAGAAAAAAAAGTGTCCATCCTACCGGAATTGCAAGAGACCCATCTTATCCCTGTCTAATTGGGCATCAGACCCCCCATCTTTCATTTTATTGGTTACTATGTAACAAGGTCAACATGAAAAAAATGGAGAAAAATCGAAGTATTGAAACATCACTACAACCCTTTTCTTCGACCGGTCGTTGGGGTGCATAGCAGGCAGTCTACAACTGTATTCATCAAGTTCTTTCCAGATGGACATGGTATCAGTAATAAGGGAACAAACTTTGCTGTTAATGTTTAAATTAAAATTGTTCATTTTCAGGATTCATAAACAAAAGGTTATAGTATCAAAATTAATAAAACAAATAATCTGAACTAACAGATCCGAAAAACTATGAAACAAAAAAAAAAAACTAAAGAAAAAAATGTGCCCAAAACCACTATTTATTTTTAATTATAACAATAGTTCCACTAAAAATTGTTCAATGCCACACCAAACTGCAAACGTTGCTTTAAAATTGATATGATAGAGGTAACGTGGATTCAATAACAGTCTGAATTTTAAAAATTATTTTTTAAAACTATATGTATATAACAAATAAACTAATCTATATGTATAAACTAGTGTATATGTATTACATTTCCTTTCAAAATAATTCTATAAATGACCGTTTATTAATTTGGCATGTTTCATTAGAAAGCGTATTACGTACCGTAATAATAACTATTTGCAATAATTTGTTTTATAAGTGAAATTTAAATATATTAATTAAATTATTAAAAAAAATTTAAAGGAGAAACAAACAAAAAATGGAAAATTAATAATAATTCTAAATGTTTAATTGTCCATGTCTGATGTTAGCTCTTATAAAAAGGACCATTGCGAAGATGTCCTCTCCCTCAGTCCTCGATCAGTTTGTCAAAATCTAAAGGATGTACATATATATTATATATATATATATATATATATAGAGAGAGAGAGAGAGAGAGAGAGAGAGACCTCAGTAATCCGCCCCTGAGGGACCAAAGAGTAGGGCAGAACTGCCAAAAGGTCAAATAACTGATTTGTATGCCAATTGAAAACCCCACGTTTTTCCGGTTTTCAAAGTAAATTTCTCCATTAAATCGATATGGAATCATTAATTTGATCATATCATATGAAAGCTGATTAAATTTGCAAAGTTTTTGTGAGATTTACAGAACTGTGGATAGTTTTTTTTTTTTTTTTCTCGAAAAAAAACGGTGAGGTTTGAAGTATTATTGGACATTGTAACTTCCCGAAATAAGATGAAGATCAAGCTGTTCTTTAGATCCCGAGTTTGTAATATTCAAAGTTTCAGGTACTCTGATCTTATAGGAAATTTAATGCTAAATCTGAAAATGTGGTCAAAATTTGAAAACTGAGATATTATGGCAATAAACATGGTTTCCTCGAAAAAGTCTTTGAATTATGGTATATCTGCAAAACAGATTGTAATGGAAAGGTAAGGTATGCGGCATTTTTCTTCTTCATTTCTGATCTAGTCACCCTAATTTGTTTTGTTTTTTTTTTTTTTGCACTAAGAGGGACTCGATCTGTATAGAAGCGTTGCCGAAGTAACTATATACTTTTTTTAATTTGTTGCAAACTAACTCACCTTTAAAATCGCGAATAATGAATTACGCTCTAAACGTCGTTTTTTAAGAACAAATAGAGGAAAACAGGAAATAAATCACAATGCCAGCCACTTTTTGAGAGGATTCCAAAAATTTGAAGGCTTGTATCTTATTCCCCGTTTAAGCAACAGAGCTTATTTTCTGCTCGAATATTACAGAAAATTTAGTTTAGTTTAATTAAATTTTGAATATAAAAAGGTTTTCTTTAAAACCGTGCAGCAGATATTGAAAACGTAAAAAAGTTAGAAATATATGATGCTATCAATTAGCGAGCTGTTGCGCTTCAATGTCCAAAACTTGTATTTAAGCACACAAGCACTACACTAACAATATATAAAAAAATCAAAACTACCCGACATTTTTGCACAACAAAATGTACAAATTTACTGGACAATGAAAGAGTCCGCAAAAATATCTTCCACCCCACAATACTCTCCGCTGGAGGGTCGAATTCGATTACGGTTAATCATTCGGAGAGCCGGACTAGCGGGAGGAGGATTAGTGAGGTTCTACTGTATTTATGTATATTATGTATATTAAAAGTTTATTGGAACCTACATATATGTAGGTATGTCTAATTAGATATTTGGGCCGAGGGCTAGGTATGGTTTGGATTACGATGAGGGATAACAGGTTACTGACCCTCAAGGACGAGACTTAGTACGACCAGACCATTTTCCTAACTAGCCACCGCAAAAAAGGAACCAGTTGCATACTTCCAAAAAAACCGAAAATCAACTTTTTAACTGACCTTTACATCAAGGTCCCCGAGTAACAAGGGATACCTCGCTCTCGAAAACGATATTCAAAGAGTATCCGTATAATCAATACACACGTTTGCTACAACTTTTAAATTTCAGTCCTTGAACAATTTATAAACTACAGTCGAAATTTTATTGTACAATTGTTGTTGTTACTAGTATAGTTACTAGAGAAATATAAACCATTTACTAACATTTTTTTTTTTTTTTTTTTAGAGGAGGGGCATGGGGCTCAGGGTGCTTGATAATGAAGGTCGTGTATTCGAATCCCACCTAGGCGGCTTAAAATTTATTCCATGGCTTGAATAGGTTGGTAACCTGTAGGATTACCGCCTCCCGCTTTTTGCCCATGTTGAAATACATATGGACGTTAATAACAAATAAAACAAATAAAAATAGAATTAAAAAAAAAAAAAAAAAAATGCGTACCTTTTTTCAAACTCAAAAATGTAACATTTTTGACACGCTATAGCTCTGTCGGTGTTGCTCGGATCGAAAATTTGCCGGCAATTTCTTGATCAGAAATTTAATGGAGAATTTTTTTTATTTTCTAACATTTGTTGCTAGGACCTAACGTTTAGAAGTATTTTTTGGTTTGCATGAAAGAAACCACGTTTGAAACCTCTATTTTCTCTTAACTTTGTTTATTTCGAATAATCATTTTTTAAATTAAATTAAATTGTTAATTTAAGTAATTTGATGCTTTCAATTTTAAAATGTAAATTGGAATTATATATAGACAAATACATGATTTACTGTTTTTTTTTCCCAGTCAGGGAGAAATCGAGTTTCTTTTTTTTTTTTTATAATATTCTAGGGGCATCAGACCTAGAGATCCAGCAATACTCTGATCACTCTTAGACACTTCCGGTGTATCCTTTGACACGTCAACATGTGCTTCCTTTGGAGTATTCGCCTTCCGGAAAATCAACATTTCATACGCAATTTATTTACCATTTGCTCTCGCAACACACTGGCCTCCTCAAAGAATTTTCTTGGTTGTCTCACTTGCAATAGTCAGAAGTCCACATATCTTTATCCGAAGTGCGAATATGCCACTTCCCGCTTTGATCGTCAATGAAGTTCCGAAAATTTCCAACAATTCTCCTGCCAATCTTTGTTCTTGACTCTTCCCTTTCTCAGTAAAAAAACAAAAAAAATCGATATGTTTGCGACTAATCAAGAATCGATCGTTAATCTCTACTAAACATAACTTTGAATCGATACACATTGAGAAATCTGTTGGGGATACAGAGATATTTTTACAGATTTTTTTCTTCATTAAATAACATAAATTGCATTGACGGTTTAAAATTTATAGATTTCAAATCTTTAATTAAACCCCGAAACCGTAAAGAAAAAAAAACTCTGAACCGAAACAGATTTTTTAAAACACTAGAAACCAGTGGTTCTTGTTTTTTTATTAGAATTTCAAATACTGTATTAATAGCTTGTCGGATTAAAGTTGTTAGAAGTGAAACAGAGAAGGGCAGTCGCGTGGCAGGCTTTTGATTTCTTCTTAATTACAACTTTCGCGGACGAACATGATCCAGATGATAAATCCTCTCCGAACATTGACATAACGAGACAGAGCGGGCTTTTTATAATACCGTTAAAAGGTCTGTAAATTACCGTAAATATTTGGGCTAGGGAAAAAATCGACCTCACTGCTCTCTGATAACGCTGACTAATTAACAGATTTCGAAAATATCCTTGGAGCTATAATTTACTCCAGTTTCTCCAAGTCGCGTGCTCCTCACACCTGCTCCCCTGGGCCTGCTCTTTTTCTTGAAGCTGTTTGCATTGCTCCCTCGAATAATAGCCGCCGGATCCACTATTTCATCTTTTTATGAAGCGAATAAATTAACGGATAATAGGGTGCGCCAACGCTCCTAATCGCCGGGTCTTTTTTTTTTTTCCACAGCGAAAATTAAAGGCTAACCCATAATGACAGCTTTTGAATATAGGATTATTGGATAAAAAAGTCACTTTTGAGAATCATTTTGTAACCTGGCGATTAATTGGCTTTTAAAACAAAAAACTGGTAATCGATTTCTATTAAAATTACCCGAGAACCAGCTAAAACGAAAAAAAAATTTTCAGAAAAAAAATCTGAGCTCTAGTGCGTTGGAAGGACAACGAGTTTCGAGGTAAATAACCATTTACAAGGTTCGTAAAACAATCAGTTAGGAAAACAGTAACTCTAATAAAATAAAGCGTAATATTTTAAAAATATATAATGTTTTCCTTGAACATTTGGGCCAAAAAAAGAATGAACATGCGGGATAATTAAAAAAACACTCGCAATGCGAAATCGCAGGAGATTTATCAGGTAAATATAGTTCAGCTTGTAGTTGCGTGACGGTTTAAAATGGGCATGTAAAGTCGTTGGTTTAAATATACCTAGAAGTAGATGAGAAGATAGCGGATCAGGGACGATCTTCGGAAATAGGGTTTTGATGGGTAGGGATGGAGGGAGTTGTGTGGTCAGAGAACGGTGGTGTTTCTTCGGGTTCGTTTAGCCTATTATTTATTTAATGACAGCATTTATCAGAAAATATTACAGCCTGCCTTAATGAGTAATAGATATACAATGATTCCATTTATAGAATGTGTAAGTAAATAATTAATTAATCCTTGATTATAAAATAAATTAATAATAACATCATTTTAAAAAGAGATGAGTACAAACAAATTAAATACAAGCAAACTTTAATCTTCTCCCCCTTTGGATCGTCCCCACTTGGACAAACCAGCGAAACTGCAAAATGTTGTATTTTCAGGAGAACAATTTAAAGTTTTGGTGACGTATAAAAAACAATAAACTGTTGTTTTGGGACATAATAATGAACTTTAAGAAGCCTTTCACTTCACAATACTTCACCATACACTTCTTAAGTTGACTGTTCATTTGATAATCAAAGAGCAAAATAGTTTTCGCCAGTTATGTCAGAGTGAGGACGATTCCTGATATTAAAAACATATAAATGCATTCCATGAAACCCCACACCAAGTTTAGTACCCCACCTTTTTTCTCATAACAATCTTATGGAACAAGCCAGAACAAAATCCTAGAACTGCTCTCTCAACTGCGTCTGCCCAGTATTAAAAATCAGGTAGATAATCATGTTTATATTATATGATTTTTAATAAATAAATAATGATGGGAGATTAAATTGCTTTTGTGTAAAAATACACCTTATAAAAATCAGGTATTTTTCAATTATTAAATGCAAAATAAATACTGCTTTAAAAACTAAATATTTGTTTTAAAATTTAATTATGGTAACAATATTTAATATTAGCAGTAAACACTTTTTTTTTTTTTTTTTTTTTTTATACATCTATATATAAACATTAAAATAATTTGATAATTAAGTTTTATAATTTTTTAATAAGAAAAATTATAATCTCACAGTTTTTTTCTTCTTTTTTTTTATCCATCTCTTGTCATTATCAGTGTTCAGGTAATATTCTTGAAATAATTCTTATGCTATATTTTCCACTACTTTCATATTATTTAAATTTTTCTGTTTATTTCATTTATCACTTTTGTGTCATTTACAGCAACATTTACAAGACGAGCATTCAAAGCTCCCAACAAATTACAAAAGACTTATTCACATGACAATAATAAGACCAATTTGGACATATGGAGTTGAGCTTTGGGGTTCCACTAAGCCTTTCAATTCTTCTCCAATCCAATACTTACAATCCGAAATCCTCAAGGCTCCTTATTATATTACAAACAAACTTATAAGAATTAAAAAATTAATGTTCCATATGTTCCAAGTTTGGCCCAAATCAGATACCTATCCTTTCATAGTAGACTCCATACCCGCTTGAATCCACTAGTCTCCCAACTTGCTTCACACTCAATTCCCCAAGGCATCTGAAAAGGAGATGGCCGAGAGACCTTCAATTGTAGAACTATTTTAAGTACTATCAGTGAGTGGTTCTTAAAATGTTGTTGACAAGCCATTGTAATAAATTCCCCAAATTTACTTATTGAATATATGAATACAGTTGTAAATATCAATAAAGAAAAATAAAACAAAAATTGATATGTTACACTTCAAATAACAATAAGTAAAATACTTAACACGGAATAAAATAAAGCTCATTAGAAAAGATTCCATCTAACCTAGACAGGATCACACCAGACATTTCATAATAAGCTTCAAGACTGCCCTATTTTTGAGAAACAAAAAAAAAAAAAAGAAAGTTGAAAGGATTCACTCGAAACAAGGACGTTTTCACCAAAAGTATAGAACCCATCCAAAAAATTCCTCTAGATTTTATTTGTATTTTTAATCTATTATGGAACTTGCTGTGAATTAGATAACCACAAATTTGTATTTAAACATAATATTGTTGAGCTTTGGGGCTGTACTAAACCATCCAATTCATCCCGTATCCAATCCTTACAATCCAAAATCCTTCGAAAAATCCTCAATGCTCCTTACATTGTCACCAATAAAAGTTTCAACAGATAAGTATCCATAAAGATCTTAATGTTCCATATGTTGCTGATATAGCCCAAACCAGATAACAATCCTTCCATGGTAAGCTCCATAAAACCCACTTAAATCCACTAGTTTCTCAACTTGCTTCCCATTCCTGATAATCCTCCGAGGCGTCTGAAAAGAAGATGGCCTAGAGATCTTCTTGTGTAGATTTTTATTGAAGTGCTACTGATAAGGTGAGTAGTTCTTTTCAAGTTTTGGCAAGTTATTGTAAATGTTTTTAACACATTTACTTGATGTGTATTTGTACAGTTGTAAATTTCAATAAATTGATAAAAAATAAAAATAAATAAACATAATATTGATGGCATATTCTAAAATAGAAAATTTCATAAAAAAATTAGTCTTGTTGAGAAAAAAAAATTAAATAGAAAAATCTTAGGGATATAACAAAATTCTAGAGTAAAGGGTTCAATTTTTTTTTTTTTTTTTTTTTTGAAATAAACTTTCTTCTATCCTACCTTTAAGTAGCCACAAGACTTGGAGGTTTAGTTTAGGCCTATCTCCAATTATTGTAATCCTGTGCCATTTCTTTCCTAATGCTGTGAGAGCAACCAATTTTTGTGATGTAAACAATAAATATCTTCCTTAGTCGTGCTATTGGTCTACCCTCTAGCAACCATTTATTTTTTTTCATTTCATTGCCCATTTTAGATGTGTGAGCAGACCTCAATTTTTTCTTTAACTGGGGACAATGCTCAGGTTGTCCTGATTGGACAATTGGACATTGCTTCAACTTCAACTGTATAATAACTTAACAAAAACAGTGGTTTTGGTCAAGAAAACCAAGTCTATAAATAGCAAAACAATATAGCAACAAGACATCGTGGAGGGACCAATAAGAAAACCTAAGACCTTTTTTTTAATAATTTTTATAGCAATAGAAAACAAGTTTCTACCATTAAATCTCAGATAATTCTATAATACACTTTTTAAAAAAATAAAATAATACCTATTTTAAATTAGTGTGAGCAGTATTATTATAAATTCTTTTTTTTTTCCTTTTTCTTTTTTTTTGCATAAAAAATATAGATTTAGTTAAAAAAATAAAACAAAAATAAAAAATAAAACCCTTAAAAATAGCTTCTCAATTACAATTTTATAAATGCAATGCAGACTTGAAATTGATATACATATCAATTTATAATGATTATTATCGAAATATATACATATCTCATAAGTGAGACAACTTCAGCCTTCAGACCTAGGGCAATCAATTCTTTCTACTCAAAACTTTCAAAAGGTATCGCAGGTTTGCATTTTCAATTCTATTCTAGTTTACATTTTGTAATGACAGGTATGCATACTATTATTAGTTGATGCAGTATAATTTTTTATCCTTATGTTTTTAGCAATTTTTCTTTATCCAGGACCAATCCATATGAAACTTTTGCTGACAGAAAACCCATCAATAGTTTAACTTAAAAAACTAAATCATCATTATTAAAAATTTAAGTATTTCAATTTTTTTGTTCCTATATCTCTCCCACTTATCATATTTCTAACATTAAGAAAATCCTACATCAATTCAGCTGGCTTTGTTGGCATTCCTGTCAAATTAATTAAATTATATCTCCTAGAAATTCTACCACTCCTTCTATTCATGTATATTTTACTCTTTATTTCCAAATTCCTGGAAAAAGGGATGTAGTTCATTCCCACAAAACACACAAAAACCCAAATTCCATTCCTCCCAAAGACTATAAACCTTATTCTCCATCCATTCCAACCTTTCAAAACAAAATCAAGAAAGATTAGGGCAAACCTAGTTTCCAATTTACTTGACCCATTCCAATCTGGTTTTCCATCCCAGCTACTCCACACAATCCATGCTTATCAAAATTATCAGTGGCATCCAGGCTGTGATAGGTAAAAAACTTTTCCAAAGCCTTTTTTTTTTTTTCCTAAGACCACAATAATTTTTTTTCAAATTGGAATTTCTAAAACTTTTCCAAAAAGTGCCCTCCCCTGGTGTCATCCTTTTCTTATCTTTTCTTTCTTAACCGTTCCTAATTAGCTGCTACCCAACCAAACCATTGCCTATCCTCATTCTTTACTCTGTGGTCAGAGATCGAGCATTTCCCCTTTCCTTTTTAGTTCCTACATCAACTTAGGAATTGCCTAATCCTAACATATTAAAAGGAGTCTCTATTGAAAATTATAGTTCATGAGGACAGATTTAAAGCACAATCATGAATTGCTTGGTAAGGTTTTGTTCTCAGATTCTCAAGACATTGTCATGTGTTCCCATCTGGACACCCAGTTAAGTTTGCTCACCCCCCCTTCTGTAGAGAATACTTTCTTGGTACATACCTTTTTCAAGTTATCACCAACTGCCATCCTCCCTTTGTTTACAATATCCTACAATTCAAGTCCCCAATCACTACATACAAGATCCCATCTTTTTCAATATGCCATCCAACAGTACATCTGCATTCCAATGATCCTTTCTTGACTGCTCCTCTGCTCATAATAATTCTGTCATTTGAAAGCATTTCTTTTTACCATCTGGATGTGCTAATCAATGTTAACAAAATAAATTACTAGAGATGAAAAAAAACTGGAAAGGGGAGCAGAGCTCTTATCTATTTAATCAAGTGAGCACATTTCAATCCAATACACTTAATTCTTGAGCAATAACTAGTTAAGTTAATACAAGGAGATTAATACAACAGGGCATTCCTGTTGTATAATAATTGAGTTGATGGTGTCTCCTGTTATCTATACTATTATATAAAAGGACAAGCCATTTTGCATCTGTGATCACTAACCACGAAAACTTCTGAACCAAATTTTAACATCTTCATAATTCAAGGAAGGTTTAGCAATAATAAAATATAATGATTTTCAATTCTATTGTCATAAAAAAAAAGCGATATATATGTGATGCAAAGTGGTTTCATAATTGAACGATAGATAGGTCGCGAGCACCATTCAAAAGATGTTACAAGGTACGGTGTTGTATAGAGCTAGAAATTTATGATAAAATTTACTTATTTTCAATTCAATTAATTATTGTTTGTTTATTTCGTTTAACGTCACTTTATGCTGCTATGGCTAATCGGACGATGCTATGATGGGAGTCCTAAATTTTGCCTATCCAGGTATAATTAGGATAGGGATCTTTAAACGAGTACCTGACATCGCACAGGCTCGGGACCCCCCCCATTTTACGTCCCCTTCCGAAGGATGGCATAGCTAAGGATTTTTATTCCCTTTAAAAAAATCCTAAGGTCATCTGCCGGGCTGCGAACCCACGATCTTGGGTTTAGTAGGTTGCTATGCTAACCGCTACACCACAGGTGACCCCTTAATTATTATTAAAAAAGCTATAAATATATGGAGTGACATCTGGATCTCAGTACACTTTAAAAATCGACCGATATGTGGCCATTCTGCAACAAAATTTACAAAGGTGAAAACTAAGAAAAACCAAACCGTACCAAATTTTAACTACATCTTCATAGTTCTCGGAAGGTTTATAATAATACATTTTACTATGATAATTGATTAAAAATGTACAGTCTTGAGAGCTAGAAATTAGATTTACCAAACTATCATATAATTTTATGGTTAGAAATTGAAATCTAACTAGATGGATCGATAAACTTATTTTGCCCAAAAAAACACCTAATCAATACAATTTTAACTAGGTTAAAAATAACTGCATGCGTGAAAATATCATTGAAAGAAAAAAAAAAATGCTAAATTCCCATATTTCAATACAAATTTTTATCGATAAACAAATGAAATTCATTATTAGTTAAAATTATTAAGTTCTTTGTGAGAGTCGGGCGAAGCCGCTACAGGGTATGCTAGTATGTTATAAAATCTTTTAACAAAGAACTAAATAACCAATAAACTTAATATTGATTGTATCAAAACTTACATGCGAAACTGGGAAGAAAAATAATAAAAAAAATAATAATATTAATATATTTTAATATAAAACTATTTACAGATTTCTTTACAGAAAATATGTTAATTGTGACACCACAGAAATCTTGATGCTACAGAATAAACATTTGATACTTTAAAACGCATAATCTGAAATAAATTTTTTAACATATATGTAACAATAAAATGTTTAAAAAAAAAAAAACAGATTAAAAAAAAACTACTATAAAAATTCAAAGAACAAAAAAAATTATTAAAATCACATATACGTCGTCACAACCAACAAAGGAATGTGACCATTGAAAGTAATACAAGGCACACAAAATGTTAGAGCTTTCAAAATCTATTGTTTGAAATAAAACTACAATAGAACTTTACAATACCTAATGTAAACAATTTATCATAACAAAACAAATTATACATATTGTATACTTTAAGTATATTCCACCAGAGATCCATACAATAACAGCTTTTTAAAAAATATTAAGGATATCACTAAATCGGATAAATGATAATTCAAAAATGAAAATCATATCCACATTGATGGACGGAAAATCAAAGAAAAAGTAACATAACAATAATTAAAATTAGAAAATAAAACACTTTTGATTTTAAATATAGGTATCTTTTTTTCATTAGAAAAAAAATTTAATATTTTTTTAATACTTACATGGTTGATACAATTACAACTTTTTTTTTTTTAAATTATCATTCAAACCATTTTCAAAGAACGAGAAAATGAATGACGACCAAGATTAAATCATATCTAACGGCTCTTAAAATCATTACTTCTTTAAAAATTAAATTTAACCATTTAATTCGAACAAATAATTTAAATAAATTCTCAAATATTCATTATTTGATTCTTCTGGCCTTCATGATTTAAGTAATTTATCAAACTATAGATAGTAGATTTAATCAGTCCAATTTTAATTAATTAAGTTATAACACAAGGTCAGTATATAATTTTAAAAAAAAAAAAAAGAGAATTCTTTAGCATGTATATTATAAAAGTTGTCAATTCATAATAAAAATTAACATTGAGGTGTTCGCTTTAATGTTAATCTATTCCATAGGTTTTTTTAGGTTCTTTTTCTCTTTTTACAAATACCAAACAGAATATATTATGGCACATTATTTTAGAGTACCAAACATAAGTTCCTGCCTTTTGAATCTCTATACACTGAGATTCCGTACTCATAAACATTCAAAAAAATCAAATACTGTTTAGAATTTAAATTGGTTGAATTATTATGCAAGAATCTTTCAGTAATGTTCTTTTCTTTTCATAAAATATCCCCTAAAAATTACAATGCATCGTCCCGAGGTATTATTACAAATTTGAAATAATGAAAACGCATTAAAGACTTTGCACTAGAACTCTCTAAATAAAATTGCAGCTATTCTGCCAAAACATGTAATCAGTAAGTATGCATTTGTATACAAAAAATAGATGCTTTGATTTTAAATACAGATGTATAAATTGTATAATAAAAAACAGTCTGCAATATAATTATAATATTTGAAATATGCCTTTAAAATAAGTCATAATTGAATTAAAAATTAAACTATGAAAATATAGTAATTGCAATTTTTTTTATTAAATAGGTATTGCATAAATATATATAGGAATAGTAGAAATAGCTATTTTTTATTTTTAAAAAATTCTAAAAACTTTCACACTCAATACATAAAATATTGCACTTAACTCTCTCGAATTTTGAGACATGTACTTCAAGAGTTTAATCTTGAATTGAATAGATTTGGTGTAACACTATCACATAAGTAATACTATCACATCCAATAAATACGGAATTTGTGGTTGGACCATGCATTTAAACCTATGAAAAGGAATCATAAATCATATATAAAGGCATAGAGTAAGATAAAGAACACAAAACCTTTAGTATGGTACTTATGTCAATAATAAAAAAATTTCAAATACATAGTTTTTAAATGAGAACCATCTAGTTCAACATATAGAGATTCAACAAACATAAAATCATATTCATTTTTAGGTAACCATTCCAAGGCAGTCTTTTATCTTAATACAAACAATTATTTAATTTTAAAAAATTCAGAGTAAAATACTCATCTTAATACAATATACCCATTGTATTCTAACCCTGGCTGCCCGGCATTTCATTAAGTGTTTTCCCACAAAATTTTCAAGGTCTGGGCGAGGGGTGCCCATCTTATTACCTACATTGATCTCCCTAGTAAAAAGAACATTTAACTATTTTGATGAAATCGCATGACTTATGTCTAGAAAATATAAGCAATTAAGATTTTTTGTAAGTATTACAATTTTTCAATTTTATCAAATAGATGATTGACAGCAATGAGATATTGTTTTATTTATATTTCTCCAATTTTTTAACTTCATAAACCTTAAAAAAAAAAAAAAATGTTTTTCTTTAAAGAAATATAACCTAGAGAATAAAACTAATTAAAAAACTAATATCGAAACATTCATGTAAGTAAATATTTAACCATCACACAAATACTATTGATGTAATGTAGAACATTAGCCAGGTTGTTAATAGTACAGTTGGGTCCAACTATCAATTCTGTTCTTCAAGGCAGAGTAACTTCCGTAAAATAATTTATATTTTGATATGTTAAATAAACAAGAGAACTATAAATCAAAGGAGTACATAATAAACAGAAAAGTGGAAAAAACAATAAAAATAAAACAAAATGACTTCAGAAACATCGGAAATAAAACAGGATAAAATTTAAATGGAAGATTTATCCTCACAACACAAGTTATTAAAAAGCCACTTAGCAATGTTCTGAATGGTGGAAGCAGAGTGTTAAAATATATCATGATTTAAATATAAAACTGAACTGGAAAGGTGTGAAACTTTAAATTATATTATGATAGCAAAACAATTAAGTGAAAATAGATATAATTTTAGGAATGGAAGAAAATAACATTATAACACCTAATCAGAACTTAATATAGTCATCAGTACACCAAGCAGTTGCCATTATTTTAACAGAAATAAAATATACTTGTTTAAAATCTAGTTTGTAACAGAAACCATATTGTTTAAATACTACAATTCCATCAATTTGATTTTATAAAAATCTACAATTTATTTCAAACTCTCTAAATCCAAAATATATCTGACCTAATTAAATTCAATTAAATACAGATCCAGAAGTAATGCAATACAAAATTACACTCAGTACCAAGTAAATTAGATAATAAGAAGCTAATAATAATCTTGCAGAACAAAGCCATAATTTGAAAATGAACAAAATACACTCTGTGACAAGAAATCGAAATGGCCACCCTCCCTGATATTTAAAAGAAACCTTAAGTTAAAAATGTATAAAAAAAAAAAAAAGTTCATATTTTATTTTTTTCAAAATTTGTGATCATACCATCAATTCAACATTCTTCCACTTTAAATTTCAATAAATACTGATAAAATAAATAAAAAAAGGTAGATTACAAAACAGATCAGAAAGATTACAATTTTGGCACACTAATTTATGGTAACAAAGATAAACGTGTCTAAACTTCATCACACTAAAACCCAATCAAAATAAAAAGATTATAATACTGAATAATGAGGATACTATAAACATTCCACAACCTGAATTACTTATTGAGATTAATTGTAATTTTCTAAACATTTAATAATTTGGTCCCGACTTCAACAAAGAAAAAAAAAAAAAATTAATTATTTATGAAACGAAATGAAAAAACATTGAACTTAACTAAACAGCATTGCACCTAGAATAAAATAGGTTTTAGAAAAAAAAAAAAAACCAGGTCGGCAGTCACCAAAAGATATTACTACAATTGTTTTGAACAGAATCTTCGAGAACTAACCACTTGTAAAATATATTGGTGGCATTTTGTTAGGCTCTAATATAAGCCAGATCAGTGAGAATGCACCGTATAACCAAAAATACTACATGAAAACAAACAATTTCTATCCAGAATAAAGTTTCCAAACATTATATTAACTTATATTGGGCTAATAATAAACCCTATAAATTTAAGGAACTATGAATATTACCCTCCGATATAATTAAATTTTAGTTCTATAAGCAACTTAACAAGGTGAGTAATTCAAAAATATGAAAAACTTCTTTTTGAAATACTTAAATGGTTAGAGTAACCTATCCAAGCTAAAATAAGAAACTTCAGCACAGCCTATAACTAAAGGCCCTTGGTGTATTAAAAACTTAATAACTTAGAAACAAGAAGACTTTAATTTTTCAAAACAAAGCTGGTAAAATTTTCAGCTTCTTTGATTGTAATAATAGTAATAGCAATAATATAAAAGAACAATCAATTAATGTTTCTGGCAATGTTTTTTTCAACTTCCTTATCATCAACTCTGCATGTCCCCATTCTTTCTGAATGCTTCTGAAGAACTAAAAACAGAAAAGGTATCAATGTCAGAAATTAAATGCTGAAATAAAATAAAAATAATCATTAATTAAATAATAAAAAAAACATATAAAAAATGAATGATGAGCATTAAAAACTTTTTATTAATATGTAGAATTCAAGAGGAAAAAATTAAAAAAAAAATTTGATAAAACATTTAAAAGTATAATTAAACACTTTTTTTTTTCCCTCATTTTAAACAGGTAAATATAAACAAATGCTAATCAATCAAATTACACCATACTTAAAGTACACATAAACCATAATTTGGTTGTTTCTTGTGGTTTAACCTTCATTTAATTCCAACCAGAACATGAAGGACAGGTTACTAACTTATTTTAACAAGAGTAAGGAAGTTGAAAATATTTTGTGGGTCTGCTTAAATTAAAATAGCTGAATTGAGACTAGTACTGATGTTGGCAGGAGAATTCTAAGGTACTTTAATCCGGGAGAACTCGCTGAGTGAGATTTTCTCTCATACTGGCAGTAAAACAAAAAATAGTTGGAAAGATCTCCGTTTGGTCTAGTTGGAGATGGAAAACTTCTTCAAACGTCACCATCATGCACAGCAAAAAACTAGTTGTTCTATGACCTTCGCTACAGTGCTTATTTCTTTAAAATTTGTGCAAGGTGAGACTTTTTTTTCTCCCCTTGCTAGTGCTTGTGTTACAGTTTTATTCAAATGATAGACGTGAAGTTTTAGATGGTAAAAATTGTCGTCCTGCTCGAGGCTATTAGTTTAACTGGCATTTTTGCCGAAGAAAAAACTGCGGAACTTTTATTCTCAACGGATCTTTATGTTTTTTGGATGCTGAATCCGAATCTGAAGTTTGCTACCACGGCAACTATCGGCTTCATATTCAAAATCGCAAAAAATCCCCGTTGTTTTTGTTATTTAATCTAAAACACGATAACGAAAGCTTTTTTTTTAGAAAGTCTCCAAATATTAATTGTAGCTGGAACTAGTACCTACAAAATGTAAAAAAAAAGAAATCCGAAAACTCGGACCATTTTTTGCGAAGTTACATAACTGGGAAAAAAAGGAAAAGGAAGGGAGAAATTGGCGAAAAAAAAACACGGTTGTCGTACTCTTTTTTGGCTATAACTCTGAAACTATTGTCCGATACAACATTAATTTTTTTTTTTTTATCTTAAAGCTGATTAAATGTACTATAAAGAATCTATAAATGAAGTTTTTAATCAAACCCCATAAATGTACATGCCAGCCCACTAATAAAAACGTACTGTTGTAAAATCCAGGTGTTTTTTGGGCACATTTTTTGTTGCTCTAACTCCTCAAATATTTGTTCAATTCCAAATTTTTTTATTTCAAAGCTGATTAAATTCGCTATCAGATGCTGTATATGTGAATTATATTAAATCCTGTAAAACCACCCAAGCTAGCACGCGCAAATGTCTATGTTTTGGCAAAATATGTAAATTATGACATGTTCAGCAGACTGGTGTGGGTATTTTTCACGGTGTTAATTATAAGTTACATATATAGGATCTTATTGTAAATTAACCACCTTTCAGATTGAAAAAAAAAAACATTTAGAATCGGACAAATACTTTCGGAGTTATAATATCCCATATAATATAATATCCCAGACGCCTAAAAACCCCGTAATCTACTGTTGTTAAATCCATGGTTTTCGGCACATTTATCATTATAACTCCGAAAGTATTTGTCCGATTCAAAATGTTTTTTTTTCAATCTAAAGGTGGTTAAATTTACAATTAGATCCTATATATGAATTTTTATCAAAATTCTAGAAATTAAACAAGCTATCACGCTGAAAATCACTTACTTTTGTAAATTACATGTTTTTTTGGCATATTATTCGCTATAACTCCAAAACCATTTGTCCGATCCAAAATTTAATATTTGTATCTAAAAGCTGGTTTAAATTTACAATTAGATCCTATATATATAACTTATAAATAAAACCGTCGTGGGGTGAAATACCCACACACACGGTCTACTGAAATGTCATAATTTACATATTTTGCCCAAAAAACATAGACATTTAGCGTGCTAGCTTGGGTGGTTTACAGGATTTAATATAATTCACACATATATAGCATCTGATAGCAAATTTAATCAGCTTTGAAATAGGAAAAGAAATTTGAAAAAGAAAAAGAAAGAAAAATTTGGAATCGAACAAATATTTGAGGAGTTGAGTATGTTTAGAGCGACAAATGTGCCAAAAAAACACTAGGATTTTACAACAATACGTTTTTATTAGTGGGGGCTGGCATGTACATTTTATGGGGTTTGATTAAAACTTCATTTATAGATTCTTGTAGTAATTTAATCAGCTTTAAAGATGAAAAAAAGTAATGTTGGTATCAGACAATAGTTTTTCAGAGTTATAGCCAAAAGAGTACGACAGACGTGTTTTTCGCAGAGCTGTGCGAAGGAATGACGGCAAGTTGGCCAAATTTTCTCCATTTTTTCACAATTACATAAACTTCGCTAAAAATGGTCCTGTTTCGGATTTCTTTTTTTCATTATGTAGGTACTCGTTCCAGCTACAATTGATATTTGTAGACTTTCTTCGAAAAAAAAAGCGCTTCGCTATCGGTTGTTTTAGATTAAATAACAAAAATAACGGGATGTTTTGTGATTTTGAATATGAAGCAAGATGGTTGCCGTGGTAGCAAACTTCAGATTCGGATTCAGCACCCCAAAAAAAACATGAAGATCCGTTTGAAAATAAAAGTTCCACAGTTTTTTTTCTTGAAAAAAAGGCCTTTTGGAGACTTATTTTACTGGACTCTCTAGTTATTCATCAGATAAGAGGTAAGTTATGTTCTTTATGTTGTTATGTAAGTTCTTATTTTTAAAGTTGTAGGATCTCTTTTTTGAGTTTCTAAACCAATTTAGATAAATTTGCTATTGAAGATCAATGTATTAAAAATTAGTTGACCGCTTTATCATTTTTTTTTCTCTTTTCTTAGAAACCGTATCCCAAAATCCTGAGAGCAAGCCAAAATAAACCTGTTGATTGTAATGACTTATATAGAAAATCGTGTTTTTAAATTTTAGTTCCTAATATTTTATCATCTAACTTTTTTGTTTGTTGTTCTTTAATTCTTTTTTAATTTGAAAATTTTTAGAAAAAAAAATTTTTTATGTTTAAAACTATATTGTAATAATTTTAATTGAAATATATTTTTTTTTTAATTATTTTGTTTTTCTTATTTATTTTCCCTTAAAAAAAAAATTTGTTTTTTTTTTTTGGTGTTTTTTTTAGAAATTGGTATTCTCTTTGAAAAAGTAAAAAGTTTGAGCGTGAGAGAAAAAAGGGGGGGGGGGGGGGGGGGGGGGGGGGGGGGGGGGGGGGGGGGGGGAGATAGATCTCATGTGCGAGTTCTGGCGCCTCACTAACTCTTGCAAATTCTCCCACCTGTGGAACTTGTTCCTCATCAAATAGATAATGTTTTTTGACAAATAAATATATATAACAGTAAGAACCTCATTGAGCCAAACATCATCAGCTAATAGCTCGTTCAATACCACGGTTTTGTATCCTTGCTGGGTTCAGCTTCTCTCTTTTTTTCACTCTTCTTCACATACTGTGTACAAGGAACATTTAAAAATGGCACAATTTATGGAGAACTTCAACTTTGGAAAAAGGCAATTTCTGCATAGGACAGCTTCCTGGAAATGAAAACCAATTATTAAAGCATTGGTACCATTAACAAAAAAAATATAGTTAAATCGTAACAATATGATTCAAATGATATACATCCATGTGAAAATTTAAAATTTATTTTATTCGGTTGATAGATTATGATAGAGAATAATAATGATAAGAGTAAATATTTCAATTAATGAAAAATTACATTTATTTTATTTATATAGATATATAAAGGAATATGCTTAAATAAGTTTTTTCAAATTAAAAATCTAAAATATTATATTTATAGAAAAGGAAGAATTAAAGTTTTTTGCTATTTCCAAAGTTAATGATTATTTTCTAAAGACCTGATAATATTATTATATTATATTATGATTTGTGATAAATTCACAAGTTAAATTGCACTTCTTAATGTTCTCTATTTATGTGAAATAAGGCCCCTATGCAATTAATTTATGAACAAGATTTTTAAGTTTTTGAAAATAAAGAGCTAAAAATATTTCCTCAGAGAAAAAAATGAGGAAAATGCATAATTTAGGCCTATATAATCCAATGATTCCAGAATCTTTAAAGAGAAGATTTGAATCAATAGCTTGCCATTGTAAGAAATAGGAATGAGGGGAGGAAAAACTCCAAGTATTACCCATTAAATTGATATTAACATTTAAACAACAAAAAAAACAAGGAGAGACATAAGGGTGTGCAATCAGAACATAAGGGATCAAATTACAATTCGTAGAACCTAAGAGCTCCCTTGAGAAACAACAGTTTCAACTGGTTCGGCCATATATGTTGCATGGATGAAGAATGGCAACCCAAAAACGTAATGGAAGCCCACCCACTGGGTAGAAAACCCAAAGGGCCGCCAAGGATTATGTATAATAAAGACCATATCCACAGAATAAGAGCAAGTATAGGCAAAACTCTTGCTGAAATGAACAGGTTGTGTCAGGACTGGGCAGACAGACACCATGTTTCGAAGAGGGTTTTCAAGGCTAGGGATGGCAGAAAGAGAGAAGGAAAAAGAAGACATTTAAATAGAATAAGGTAAAACTTCTACTAACAAACAGAAGATTCAGGTTCATTTTGTTTTTGTAGAGTATCTTTGTCATAAGGTATGCCAGAAAGTATCAGTTGGCACGATCCTGAAGAGCCACACTGGCAGATTGTGCCACTTCTAGGATAAGAATTATATGAAGAAAATCGTTCAACTGCTGACGTAAATTTTTTCTCATTCCAATCCAGAACAGACAGAAATTAGCCTGTTTTCTACATATTCACTTGACCATCCACCGCTCTCACATTTGACAAGAAATATTCATCTAAAAAAAAAAAAAAAAAAAAAAAAAAAAAATTATTATTTTAAAAAATGCTAATGTTATAAACCTTAAAATAAAACAAAAAATAAAATGAGTTTACCTTTTTTCCTGAAAAATTTCTATAAGAAAATTTGCATCAAAGAGCTTGTGAAAATAAATGTTTGCACATATACTTCAAAATTATCCTGATATTTTGAGCGTTGAGTCAATCGTTGATTCAATAACAGACCTAAAAAAATTTTAAAAAACAATACAATAAGTTGAATAGCAAATTAAAACTTGAAATATGCCTTCCATGAATTGTGGACAACAGCTTTATCTATAAAATCCAAGACTTTAGAAATTTATCAATTCAATCTTTTAACAGTTACCAACTGCTTGTGCTTGAACGATTACCAATTATGGTGATATATTAGAATCAACATTAATTAATTTTAATCACTAAATAACTTTGAATAATTCAGTATTGGGGAAAAAAAAAAAAAAAAAAAATATCAAAAAGATATATATATATATATATAT
This sequence comes from Euschistus heros, assembly GCA_003667255.2. Lineage (NCBI taxonomy): Eukaryota > Metazoa > Arthropoda > Insecta > Hemiptera > Pentatomidae > Euschistus > Euschistus heros. The sequence goes on along the minus strand of RCWM02000433.1, from coordinate 811,530 downwards.
CTATATATATGTTGAATAACCCAATATATGTTGAATATTCGCCCGAAACTAAATTACATTCCTTTTATTGTTTTATGTTTTCCCCTTCAAATTTCCCGTGGTTTTGCTATTTTGCTACATGTCCTTCGATGGGGGCGCTCCTGGTGGCAGGATTCGCGAACGGGTTACCCCACTTTCCTTCTTTTTGCCGCCACCCGCACTTGAACACTTGTTGGAAAAAAAAAAAAAAAAAAGGTGAGCGCTCTGCAATTTATTCCTCAATGTACCTGTTCCTATCCTATTCGCAATTAACCTCAACCTCTTTCATTTCACCTTGCAGTCAGCCGGTAAACGTTTCTCTCTTCATGCCCACAGTAAGGCTTCGCATTATTACCTATTGTGCGTGGCATATAAGTTTATATGCCCCCTTCAAATTTCCCGGGGTTTTGCTATTCCTTATCGATGGGGGCGTTGAGTGTTCGCTCCTGGTGGCAGATTCGCGAACCCCCTTTAGTGCACTTCTTCTTCCGCCATCTGGATGCCGACTTGAATCTCCCTTCACACTTGTGGTGGAAAAACTATGCTACAATTCACGTCCTCTACTCTTGCCGTTCCAATGATTCCTTCGATGTGCTTCGGCTCTGCAAATTTATTTCATGTACCTTTTTCCTATCCTATTCGCAATTACCCTCAACTCTTTCATTTCACCTTGCAGTCAGCCGGTAACGTTTCTCTTTTTCACTCATGCCCACAGTTCTCGGCACCAAGGTAAGCCAAAAAACTTTAATTATTTTCGTTGACCATCACGGCTCTCCCTCATGAAACCAGTCCCCAATTTCAAAATACCAGTCCACTATTCTCAACCCCAATACAATATATATATATATATAGATATATATTATATATATATATATATATATATATATATAACTTTGGAACAACTCGACAAAAGGACGATCCTTGCACAAATACATCCCAAAACATCACACTGCAAATTCACGGTACACCCAAAAGTACTCAACACAAACTTAGACAAACTTTTAACGCAACATCGACAGGGGGACTAACCACTACTTGAAAAGGTTTCATTTGACAAATACAGATACATGCGAATGTGACGGACGGACTCCACAAACATTTCATCACTTACTATATGACTGCATTCTTTATGAACACAGAAGATCAAAACTAATAAAAACAGTACTGATGAATGGGGACACTTGGCCTTCCACCGAAGCCAAACTATACAATACTTACAAGAAACAGTTGGCAGAATTCGCATTAGCAATAGGAAAAAATAGAACGATATACAACAAGAAAGAAGACCACCCCGCATCAAAAACAAGATGAACAATAGAAGACATCTATTGAAAATCAACTTGCCTGCATGTTATATTTATATTTCTTTTTATTTATTTTATTAACCTATTTCATTTTCTATTGTATTTTTATTTTATTCTAATTTCTTTTTGTTCAACTACGAAATTACTGCCTTTTGGTATTTAAATTATTGTTATCTTTTTTCTTTTTCTTTTCCCTAAGTGTTTATTTTAACTTCAATCAATAACTTTGTTACTTTTGTAATTTATCTAATTAAAAAAAAATATTACACCTGCTAATTACAGGTAGTATGCTAATTTGCATGGAACTAGTAAAATTATCAGAAATACACTCCCCTCCCCTAGGGTTTACTATGGAAGGGAAATAAATAAAAAAAAAAAAAAAAAAAATATATATATCAATCCAGAAAAAAAACTTTCAGTTGGCAATTGATATCAGAAAATAAAAAAAATCTTGGCGAAACATAGAACTAAAGATTCAAGATGAATTTAATGGTTTAAAAAAAGATATCTTTCAGGATCTCTTTAACTTTAATTCTGTATTATAGTCCCCCCCCCCCCCCCGATGACAGTTTGGCCTGCAAAATTATATAACTTTCATTGTTTCCGCGCTAATTAAATATTCAAAAAAAATCCTCAGGTGGCATTAGGATTTTTGACGTTTGGATTTTCGACGATCTACTGTTAACTATTATTTAAAATTAAAAAATGATAAAATAAATTTATTCAAATTGAACACTAATAAATAAGCTGAAACTTACCTTTCATCAGCAGTCAAATCTTGAATATCAGTTGAAAGTAACTGCACAACCATATCATGTTTTGCTGTTGATAAAACTTTAACTGTAACACCATCATAAACGTGTTTACTCTCAGGGCTCCAACCAGTGTACTAAAAAAGAGATTTTTTAAATTTAATAATATTCTCATAAACAACATTCTTAAAATATTAGATTGCAAAATTAAAAGTTGTAAAAAAATAAATAAATAAATAATAAAATTTTTTATTTTTCTATTTTAAAATCTTTTGTTCATTAAGTTTTAATTTCATAATATTTTTAGACTATATGTCCTGGCCAATAAAAACATAGACATACAGTATGAGCAATATTGTTTTTATAGTGAGCTATGAAAAAGCTATGAAAACTAGTTATGATTATCATAAGATTAAGTTGGTAACAAATCAAAAAGTAGACTAAGTTCAGTGAAAAAATAAATAAAAGGGTCTATTTTGTAATTAATCCATTACTTCAAACTGCTTTTACTCCATTTTTTTGTACCTTTTATGAAAACTATACTAATTTTTATTTTATTTTTAAAATTGGTTAAATACTTACTCTTACAAACGTTTTATAATATTGAACATAACCTACAATTTAGAGAAAAAATATTAGGAAAAACAACAATATAATTTCATTCATGCTTTGAGACTATATTAATTGATATCAAATAATATTTAATTTTCCATAAATCCAATAAAAAAACACAAAACTAACATGATATCAAATAGTTTGATTAATCAAAAAGTTTAGATATCATTTCATACAGAAATTTTGTTAATAATACATTTTTTACTAAGAATAAGGCAGTTTACAAAATTATTATGAACTATCCACAAAAATTTCAGATGATGATCTCTTGCATTTAATATTAAACAAAGTATCAGAAATGTCATTTGAATGTGCGTAACATATACTTTTCAAATAAAATATTTTTTGTTACAGTAAGTATACCAGAAAACAAAATAAAAATTTTGATAGTATAGACCTGTTCCATTTAGTTTTATTTAAAATATACTGATAATTTGTAAATCATGATTGACAGTTTATTTTAAGTCTATAGCAGACATGGGCAAACTTTTACGGGGAGGGACGGATGAAATAGAAAAACATCTAGGCGGGCCGAAAAAAAAAATCGTACAAAACAAAGTTTTACAAGTGATAAAACTTTATTTTTGACTTTATCTCGTTTTACACTATACTTATATGGTACAACGGTAGAAAACTTGCAAAAAAAACCTACAAAAATATATTATTTTTTTAGAAGAGTATGAAGGCGTTTGTTCATTCCGAACTTAGCTGAGCAACACACACATTGAACTCTACATAGTGACTTGCGACAATACCATAATTAAGACACAACAAGAAGAAAACAATCATTCTATTCTAGCTTTTGCAGGAAATAAATTTTGTCTTATGTATGATTGTGTGTGACCATGTCCCGGGCCGGATTGACGAGCTCGATGGGCCGTACTTTGCCGATCACTGGTCTAGAGGATATTTATTGAGAATCGATTAGGCTAAAGAAGAATACATATCCATATTCATACATCACTGATACTTCATCAGTGGTACCAACTGTCTCCATAATAATCAATTTCTTTTTTTCATCATGTTTGTTAGTCCTAATCAGGACAAAAAAGTGGAAGTTTTTTCAGATACAACATGTATAGAATATTTTTAAAAATAAAAACAGTATGTAATAATTTCATTCATTTCATTGGAATGAAAGTACTCTGCATTATAAATGAAATAATTAACAAAACAATAAAATTTTCTTTAATATTACACTGAAGATAATAAATCAAACCAATAATTTAATTAATTGAATAAATTAAATTATTATTAATTATTAAATTAATTTTTGTATAATATGACAAGTCAATTTTTTAAGCATTACACTAATTATAAAAATATATTTTAAATTACATACACAAGGAAGATTTTTATAAAGCGGAAATCCATTCTTCATGAAATGCTGAAACTTTTGCAGCATCGTCTTTTCCTTGACCCTCCAGAGGGGTGGGTGCCGCAGGGAAAGGTCTGTTTTCAATACAACAAAATCCCGATCTAACATAAATAAACAAAAAAAAATACAATATAAGTATGGTCTGAAAATAAACATTATGAATTAATCCAAACCATCAGAACTTACATTAAATGGTAACTGATTTGATTTTGAACTAGAATGATTCGTAGGTTTAGCCGCTGTGATGATACGAGGAAATAACTTTTTTGCTGTCTGGTTATTTCTTTTCTGCCCTAAAAAAAAAAAAAATTTATTATAAAAAATCTAAGTATAAAGACTGCAGTTTAAAATATTATAAATACACATTTTCAATTATACATAACTTTGATTTACATAACAACCAAAGTAAAACTGTTATGTATTACTTCTAATTTATAATTAACAAATTAATCTATACTAATATGTAAAAGGACAAGCCACTTTTTGTTTGTGGCACTAATCACGAAAACTACAGAACCAATCTGTGCCAGATTTTAACACCATCTTTATAGTTCCAAGAAGGTTTAGCAATAATAAAATCTACCGATTTTCAATAACTTTGTGGATAATAGTGATGTTTATAAATTGACCGATAGGTGGTGAACGCCGTTCTACATGAGAGGTTACAAAGGTACGGTGTTATTCAGAACTAAAAATTGATAATAGAAAATAATTATATTCAACTAAATTATTAAATAAGATTTAAATATGAGGTGCAATATGTGGATCCCACTTAAGTTTAAAAAAAATCTACCAATATATGGTTAGGACCACACCACAATCGAGTATACGATGGTAAAACTACTGAAGCCATCAGTACCAAATTTCAACTACATCATTTTCATTGTTCTAGGAAAGAATATCAATAGTAAAATTTACGATAGTAAAAAAAATGTTGAGTGACAGAAACAAGATTTGCCACACTATTCAAACACTTCTATGCTAAGAAATTAAAATCCAACCAGTTGAAATTAAAAAAAAAAAAAAAAAAAAATATTCTGCCAAAAAAAGATGTTAATCTTTTTGATATTATGTGTAAAACTATGATTCATGGGACTTTAATTGTAAGCACTCATAATATAGTCCATTATTAAGAGTTTTCACTTAACAGTCTCTGTCCATCTGGATTACAACTCATACATTAAAATTAAAAATTGAATTTCTAGCTTTGCTTTTATGTAATCTTCATCCACTTAATCAGTGCAATTTTAATCAGGTTAAATATTACTGATATGTGTGACAGTATAATTAAGGAAATAATGCCTATTAATTGAATGCTACAATACAAGATTTTTTTTTTTTTTTAAACAATATCACTTTAGTTATTAGTTAAAATTATCTTAGTTCTATAGTTATGAGAGCGGGCAAAGCCGTGACTGGGGATGATAATAATTTATAATAAAGTAAAAAGGATTTTTTTTCAATTAATAATGCAATCAGTATTTACACTAATTAATTGATTATAACTATTTAATCTTTTGATAATAACTCAATTATTTAATCTAGATCACCTACAGATTTAACAACTTTTAATAAAATAACCATTAAAACAACAAATATAACAATTGCATTATCATGTTTCTTATATGTACTTACGTTTCATAATTTTTGATCTGATAATAGGCAATACAAAAAAAAAAGAAAAAAAAAACTAATCAATTTTAAATAGACAAAAAATAAATGAGCTATAATGAAATTAATTCATCACTCAATCTGGCTTTTAAAAAAAGACTAAACATAACTACATAATAAGAAATAGCATAGAAAAAAAAAAATAAACAGAAAAGTAGAGAAAGGACGACCAAACAAAGAAAACCTAGATGAAGCAATTATAGAATTTAGATCATCAGAACTTGACTCCCCACCATTAAAATAGATTGCTAAGAAAGCTTATCTAAGTGGTGGTTATCAGCACGTAACATGGCACATTCACAATCATTACTTATCAAATTATCCTATGATCAATTAGTAATCAATGTGCCAGTATAAGAAAGATTAAACCAATTTCTCACTCTGAAGAACAATTCTTCTTCAACAAAACAAAAACATTCTTTTCTTTTCATTTTGTTAATTAGTTGATTCTTAAGAATTTCTGTCATGATTTAATGCTTAAAAAAATAAAATTTGTATAAAATATGATAATATAATATTTGTAAGATTTATAGAAAACCTTGCAGCAGAAGTCTATGCCTTCATCAGTTTTTATCAGCTTGATTACTCATAAATAAAAAAAAATTGATGGTTATAGACTTTGTAATAGATGTACGGACTATAGCATTATTATTTAAAAAACAGAAATATATATATTTAATAAACATACAACCTATAAAAAATTATTTCCCATGCTAATTCAGCTACTTTGAATTCATTTTAGCAAAATTAGAAAACAAAAATTTTTTTTACATAAGAATAACTCAAAAATCATTCAGAGTAAATTCAATGCTTCAAAAAAATTAATTGTGATAATTTTTAACAGAGGACTTCTTAAAATTTACCAATATTCTAAACATAGTAAACTCTTTCTTAATGGTTTATCAGTTGTATTATCTGAATATTTAGGACGAATTATATTTAATTGATTTTTTTTTTATACTTACTACAATAAATAACACAATAGGGTCATTCCATGCCAAATCAACCAATTCTACATTAGAATTCATATTACATTATGATTTTTGGTATAGAAGTTGTACATAGCAAGACTATTCAAAATGTAAAATATTACATTTTTCTGACTTTTGGTTTTTGAGTTATAAGCTTTTAAAAATTCAAAAAAAAAATACTGTATTCGGTCCTCACTCAGTATATTCATCAAAATTATGCCATTAAAAAACTATTGCTCCTAGAGAGCTCAAATTTGTGACATTCTTTTCCATTTGAAATGCCCTTTAATTTGGTATATCACTTGATATATTTTTGGTTCATTTTGAATTTTTTCGAAGCATCCAAAAAAAAACGGTTTTTGTAATTTCCAAAATGTGTACCCTTCGATTTTTTCAAAAAAAAAAATATGTGATTTATACTATTACTGACTACATGTGAACAAAATGTTAGGATGGGACGAAAATGGGTTCTTGATAAAAAAAAATATTTTGTATTTTTTTTAATGGACAGTTAGTTCAGTCAATGAAGTATTATAGAATGCGTTTTCTGTAATCCAAGGTTTTTCTTTGGAAACTTGTTCAGGGTGGTTAGAAAGTAAACATACTATAAGTCCAGGAGGTTTCGGGTCTGGGAACGAGATGGGAGCGTCTCTTTTTTTGGTTTTGGGCTCATATCTCAAAAAGGGTGTATCGTATGTAAAACATGACTATTTACTAAATTAATGTTAACTACATTCTCTACAACCTTTACTATATACACATTTTTCATATTCTGCACCATTTCCGAGATATATGCTTGGCAAATGTGAACATTTTCGAAAAAAAAAATGTTCACCTCACATTTTCTGTTAAACATCCATCTATATCTTCTAAAACGTCCATCCAACGACAAAAGTCTTTATAAATAATATTGTACAACATTAAATTTCCTTCAAAATACACATATATATGCTAATTTATCTTCAACTTGTCAAAAAGTAACATACATTTTAACTTGTCTTGGTAAAATAAACATACTAAAAGTCCTTTACATTTGCCAAGCGTATATTTTAAAATCTAATTTTAAAAAAAGTGTGTTAAAAAAAAAAATATATATATATAAATATTTTAAGCCAACATGCTCATTTAAACCATTTTAATCTTCCTTACATAATTATACAAACATAACGGTTATTTTTTAATATTTTATTCATTATTTACTGTTTAATTCCATTTATTTTTTAATTCAATATTTGTCTATCAATTTTTAATACCTATAGGTATTACATTTTTTAACAGACACTTTCCATTTTCAGCCATTTCATTTTTTTTTCCCGCTTATAACCCTTTTCCAGATGTAGCACTATTTTTCTCCACTTCCTAGATAGCGTTACAATGAAGTTTTACAGTATTGTATTCAAATGAGAAGAATAAGATGTTTGTGATAAGAAGATTAAATGGACCAAAAAAGACCTCAGCATCAAGAAAACAAACTAAAAAGTCATAAGTGAGAATCTAATATGATTATTTTTTTCATAAATATATAATATTAAAATAAATTTAAAAATATTTACTGTTTATTTTCTTTTTTCTTCCAGCTCTTTCGGCAAGAGGGATATCATCTTCATCGGATTCGCTAGAAATACTTTTAGCAGTCGTTTTCCGAGGCAGCCTAGACTTCCTTAATTTTTTCTTGTCACTAACAGGCTAAAAAAAAAATAAAAATAAAAATAAATATTGCATTATAAGAAAAATAAGTCAAATCTTAGATGTATGATAGAAACACAATATGTATCCGCATATTGATAAATGATTGCTATATCAAGGTAAAGATGGGCGGCTGTCAAAATAAAATAAATACTAGGTCGTTACAAAATACCTAGAGCATAAGCACAGCCTTATTTAAGATTCCATAATTTAAACATTACTGAACACTACTGTGTATAGTAAAGTTAAGTCCTTTGTTTTCATCTACTTTCACCCATCTTTCTACCAGTAATTAAATTTGTTGGTACCACAAACACTTGGTTAGAGACATAGAACTCCTCACTTCCAATTTTCACATCCTCATAATTACATAAGATCTGACTATTTAAAAAATGAATCATTGATCTAAACAAACCATAATCTGGTGGTGCAACATATCTACAGTAGAGCATAGATTATCCAGACTAATCAATACCAGATCTAGACAGGATACTGAAATTTTCCCGATAATCAACGTAATTAGAAAGTACAATTGGAAGCAGGAAAAAAAAAAGAAACAGTATACAAATAATATATTTTATTATATATATCCACTCAGGAAACTAGAGCTCAAAGAACGGAAAATCCTAAGGAGAATACTAGGACCAATACGAGAAGAGGATGGCACCTACAGGATCAGACACAATGGAAAGCTGTGCCATCTCCAAGAAGACATAATCACCTCAATGAGGAAGAGACGACTAACTTTCTATGGACATTTAACCCGAAAGAACACTAACAGACTCACAAACAGGATCTTCACTACGACAGGTAGAGGGAAAGCCTCCAAGAATAAATGGATCAACACAGTGAAATCAGACTTGGACCAAATTGAAATTCCACTGGAGACCATTCAGGATCGGTCCAAATTTCGGCAGATGATTTTACAAGGAGTATTCCCAGTGCACCTTACCAGTAAAAAGAGCTCCGGAACCAACAGACCAAAGTGGACAGAGGAGAGAAGGCTTGCTCATAGCAAGAAAATGAAAGCTTTCTGGGCTAAGAAGAAACAGCAGACCCATATAAGGAGTCGAAACGAGCCCGTGGTCCTAAGTAGGCCTAAATGAAAAGAAAAAAAAAAAACATTTATTTAAACCTAACCATACGTAGACCGAATCAAGTTCAACAACGGTAGTTGGATTTTCATCTTTGTTTAGCCTATCATTTATTTCTAGTTTGTCCTCAAGAGAAAGAACAACACTGTTTCCTTTTTACATTTTCAAAACTAGTTTCACTAAACTCTGAACGACCAAAAACAAGAAAACATCCATCAATTTTTACTCCGCACTTTAATATATAACTTTGGTGTAAAACCAAACTCTGGTCTGTCACACTGAACGTTCAAAGACAGACTGACAAATCAAGTTAAGGGAGAAGAAAGAATCAAAGAATTCCCAGGAAAAATCTAATCCAGGGAAAAACGGGAAACCATTGTGCATAGACCCACCAAGAGAATCCAAAGAACTCTAGTTCAGAATATGAACTGCAAAAACAGTAAATAACGATTAAAAGATTCCAAAATAATATTATAAAATATTATGTACTACATTAAAGTTTATAGGAACTTTACATATTTAAAATAAAATTAAGGTTTTAACCCTTTGCACTCATTAGCCAGTTATAATCCAGCAAAATAAAAATGCAATTCCACTTGTCTGGCACAGGACTCATAAGAAGGGTACAGACCGGCATTATTTTTTTTTAAGATCCTCTCATAAGCTGGGTTATCAGCCAGCAGTGTTTTATTGGCATGCTACTCATAATACGATTAATGCCTTTTAATACGATTTTATTAGTAATAAAAAAGTTTAAAACATTATATACATATATATATATATATATATATATATATATATATATATATATATAATATATTCCTATATATATTATATTATATTTATGCCTTTTAAAAAAATATTGAGTAACATACTACAGAAAAGTGTTAAAAACCGATCTGAGTGCTGGGTGAGGAAAAAAATAGCCTCAGCCACCTGAGTGAAAACCACAAAAAAGAAATGCCGGCTCATACCTGGCATATGAGTTCTGTGCCAGGCATTGGTTTCATGGCTTCGGAGTGCAAAGGGTTAATCTATTAACTGGCAGAAAACAGATATGTTTTTATTGTTTAAAATTATACAATTAACCACTAAGTCTTGCAATCCCTTAATTAACTTTCAAATCATGAAAATGTTAAATTTTTCAAATTTACCAAAAACAGTCCGGATAATGACGTTCCAGTTAATCAACTTCCGATATAAGCGACGCTCTACTGCATATAAATGCAGGATGAGGCAAAAATGTGAAATCTTTGCAATTCTGATAATTTACCAAGGCAAAACAAGAACTATGTGCAGAGGTATAGTCATGTTACAAAATACTTGATTCCAGTTGACGAATAAGGGGTACTACTCTACATTTTGCACTCTAAACTGCATAAAACTCTGTCTAGCTGTTCAAGTTCCAGGAATGAATGTTTAAGAATTAAATAACCTATTCCAGCATTTTTAAACTATTTATAAGCAATATTCAACAATAAACTTGGTTCCTTTGATCTAAATATAGCCACTAAAAACTTTGGCCAGTACACCTCTCAATAATACTTATGAATGAAGATTTTCAGTTTTGTCACAGCACAAGAATGAACTAGAATTGCTCTTACATGATAAATTCATTGACATAATCCTATTACAGAGACTCATTATACCACTCGATCTAGACTTTACATTTGAGATTATACAATATATCAAAACAGACAATTCTGATTATAAAAGGAGCTGCAGTTTTAGACCGTAATAAGATTAAACATGATCTCCTGCGTTAATCTGCTATACATCAAAAACAAGCAGTTAACGTCCTAGTAGAATGTAAAAAAAAACAAAAACAGCTATATAACAGTATATCATCCACCAGAAATTTCATACTACTCCTGATAAAAACCTGTACCACTTAGAACCCATGAAGGGTCTTGAGTTCAGCACTTCGATAAGGCTGTACTGTTTCTGAGCCAATGGTTGTGAAAGGAGTTTTGGCCGGAATACTTGCTCAACCGCCAGTTTTTTCCCAAATTAAGGGTACCCAGTTAAAATAGGCAGGGTGTACCCCAGGAGGGTCCCTCGACCCTGAAGCCGAGTAACAGATAATAAATTTTCTTTTCTCAGTCAGACACAAACTCGGGCCAGGGAGCACGGCAGTCAAGCGCCTTACCACTAAGCTACCTCACCTCCCCATTACTCCTGATAGGTAATATTAAACAGGTTTCTGTTTCCGGGCTGAAGGCAATGCTTAACACAGTGTTTTTTTGTGCTTAGTGGGTATCTAGACCCGATACTACCAAGGGAAGAAGCTTTAATTAGCGATTTGTGACCTTTATCCATACACTCACACTCCAAATTCCCAAACTTATAGGCCCATATCACAGCAGAAGTTACCAGATCTTGATTTTTTTAATTGAAAAAGGTTATCATATACATTCCTACAGTGAGAAAACAAATTTTGCAATAGAGTCAGATCATTCTGCAGTCTACTTCATTTGACAAAGAACTCAAACAGGAAACAAATGTACATAAAAAGAACTGATAAAATGGAAAATCTTTCAAAATTGACAAAGTTCATATATGATCGATTAGCTATGCCTGCTACAATGAAAACTCTTACAGAAATAATATACACAGCTGAATTTTTTCACATCTCAGACTATAAGCTGCTTGTGTCATTAAAAACCACTCAACCCAAAAGAAGAAAACCATCATCTCCCGGAATATTCCTCTAACATCAAAGAATTAAAGTAGAGCGTCGATTATCCGAACTAATGTTGTCAGGGGTGGTTCGGATAAACAAAAATAGTCAAAATTCATCATTTCAATAATAGACTTAAAACAGGACAACATATATTTCTAAGATTCAACTCAAATTATTACTGCGTCATTTAAATTGACAGTTTAAGTTACCTCTAACTGAAAAACGTATGATTTATATATATCTACTCAAACTAATATGGAATTATGGTGCACAAATTTACAGATAGCCCAAAAAAAAGAAACAAAATAAAACTACAATTTCAATCAAACCATTCTTATAAGCACTGCTCTCAACTATATCAGAAACAAGAACTTAGACAAAGATTTATGTACTCACAAACTCCCTACATCGTCACAACCACCAATAAGTGATGATAAAATAATTTCTATTAGTCACAATTTATTAATTTGGTATTAGCAGTTCGGATCAATCTCATAATTTTGTTTTTGAAAAAAAAAAATTTCCTATTAACAGTTTGTAAAGAGCATTAAAGAGTTCCTAAAAAAGTTTAATATAAAGTACTTTAAATCTAATAAAATCTTAACATTTTCATACACATCAAACACAATTACTTTATAATAATCTATACTAACTAAAAGGATTGACACACAATGGGAGGAAAGAGTCCCTTGTTTTATAAAAGGATTCACCTTTTTGTCTGATATAAGGTATAAGATAAAGCATTCAATACAATAGAAGCTATTTTCTGTATAAAGTAAATTACTTTTTCAGTAGGAACCCATACTGGATCAGAGTCAGAACTAGACAAATCTGAGCTGTTATTTTCCAGTTCATCTAACAATGGTGCAGACATTTCTTTAGCTTTTCGTTTTGAAGTTTCTCTTCTTATCCGAGGAACATCATCAGCTGAAAATAAATAAAGTAGAATAGTACAATAAAATCAACAAAAAATTAATTTTATAAATAAACTAATCAAAACAAAAACCTTCTTTTTTTAGTTTTTTTTTCTTCCCATCTTTCCTTTTCTTCTTCTTTTTCTTCCTTCCTTCAGACTTTAAGATCACATCTTCTTTAAAAACTGGAACTCCTTTATCAACTGGAGGTGTAGGAGGAGGGGTTTCAACTCTTTTGTCAACTTTAGCATTAAACGAAAAACTATTATCAACATCAGAGTCACTTGAATCAAAACTTCTTTTGTCAGATGACTTAGGAAGAGGAAAGTACCTGGGGTCATCTTGGGGATCTGAGGGAAATTCTTGAAGAGGAGTGGGAGTACTGTCAGCAACTTCATTTAAATTAATTTCAGTTTGATGAAAAATCTTAGGCTTTATTATTCTTCTTACAGGTCTAAGGTTTGGAGGTGGAGAAGATTCTTTCTCTCCATGAAGATATTTAACAAAACTTGACATAAACTTTTACCTGGATTTAATGCTAACTTTTTCTTAGGCCTCACTTCTTCATTTTCGTAACTGGTTTCAAGTAAGCACTTAAGCTCTTCCTCTATATTTGGCACAATAACTTTAGGTTGTTCTGTTTCTATTTCAGTATTAACTGTTTCTTCTGTAGGCTGGGATTGAGGGACGTAAGGGAGGGAAGGGAAATAAGGAAGAGGAAGAGTGGGATGAGGCACCATGAGTGATTGGGGCTGATTTGAAAGATTAGTGCTTATTGTAGATTGAGTACCAAATGTAACGGGAGATGATGGGAATATTTTAGCAGGAGGAGGAGCTAGATTCCACCTTTCAGAATCAAAGTAACCATTTTGGTTTAGCTGATTAGCATTATGATGAGCTGGAGGAGGGATTCTAGGAAAATAATCTGCATCTGATTTGTCTACACTTTTTTGTTTTTTTTTCGATTTATCTTCTGAAACTTTCTCTGGCTGCTGCTGTTGAAGAGTTTTTACTAGACTCATTGGATCACCACGACAGCTGCTTAAATCTTGCAGATTCACTTGTAGGGTTGGATCATAATACTGCTGCTGTTCTGCCCATTGGTGTTTTCATAACCTGGATATCTACGTTGCCTGTCATCCCATGACTGTCTGTTATAATCTTGTCTATCAAATCTTACATCACTTCTAGTGATGACTGAAGAATAAGGAATACTACTTCTAGAAACAGAAACATCTAAAGGAGGTGTAATATCACTATGTTTATTAAAACAGGTCTCGTGTTGAACAGGAGAAGGTGATGAAATGGTGGTTAAAGGGCTATTATACATAGGATAGACAGGACTTGGAGCATTATTTGGACTAGCATGTGCTTGTAAAGGACTTGGACGACGTGGCAATCCAATAGTACAGTCCGGATTACTTGAAGTACTACCAAAACTCTCAGTTGATTTGCTACGCTGATAATCAGATTCAGGTGTCATCGGAAACCTATAATTCTGTTGGTTTGGAATGTTTTGAAACGGCTGATTTCTATGCTTTGTTGTGAGAAAATTTCTTTGTGCATCAATCATTGCAAAGCTAATTGGAGAAGACTGACTATCTTGTTCGATTCTCTTTTCACTTTCATAAACTTTATTAGGAACTTTCTGGATACTTTGTTTTGGAGGTGTAAAATTCAGTTTATCACTTCTCTGTGGTGGAAATTGAGGTCTAATAGGCTGAGGAATCCTATGTTCTTTACCTTGAGGAATAGGTGATGGTACACTACAAGCTTGCTGTAAATTTCCATTTTGAAAACTTCTAACAGAATAATCATTTTGTCTAAAATTAAGATTTGCCTCAGTAGGTGGAAAAGGCTGCTGATAAAATGGGGTAGAAACAGTAGGTTTAGATATTGGAGATAAAGGTCGTTTTTTTGGGTCAATGAAAGGTGCATTTTTATAGTCAGAAATCTGTGAGTTAAACTGGTTTAGAGACTGAGCAGCAGCAAAATGAGCATTAAAGTTCTCGTATGTTTTGGCTGACACACCAGTATTAGGAACTACACTTTCATGAGGTAAAATGCCAAAGGGACTTGGTAACTGGGCATTATTTTGTGACCACGCAAGTGAAGGTGTGTTACTTTGTTCAAAAAAATTGTTTGGAGCCATCTGATTATAGGCATCAGTTTCTGGCTGCTTGAGAGGTCTATGTTGAATTCCATAATGAGCTTTCTGGTGAAATAAAGGAGTGAAGACAGCATCATATCCAACTGGAGGAGGAGACAAAAAGCCAGTAGGATTGAAAGGTGAAGCTGCAGAACTGGCTAGACTAGAAGTAGCATGGGCAGCAAGTAATTGGGTTGTAGTTGAAGGAGCAGCCTGAACGCCTGTTCCCATATGGTGATGTAGATCACTACTTGGAGTGTTCTGAAAACTGCTGGCATTGGCTAATCTGTTGTATGAGGCAGCATATGCTGACCAAGATCCAACCGGATCCATGGCATAACTGAGCCACTGGATCCGGTTTCAATCTTGGTCATTATAGCTTTCTTTATACCTGAAAATGAAAAATACTAAAGATAAATTTCATTAATATTCAAACTTAACTTTTCAATTAATAGCAAAAGATGGTCATTGTACAACTATTTAATAGAATCTAACAGAGCATAATACATCAAAACCCCAAGTAGCTAATTAATACTTCAGCCAGAGATATTCAAATTTTCCCAGATGTATTACTAGTATACTGGCATATTGTCCCTATTCAGAAGTCATTTCTGATAGTCAATAATTTCCCCATGTCACTCCAGGACATAAGATAAGCTATTAAGTATAGAAAACAAATCAATATTATGTTGATACTAGATGTTATTGTGGTGAGGACTAGGATTATACTTATAAAAACAACAAAATATCATCAAAACATCTTAATTAGCCAATAAACAGTATCAATTAATGAAGGTCCGAGTCTATATTTTATAAAAACTAACATAATTATTAATAAAGTTTGCAAGTGATAAAACTAACATTTCTGTTTTATCAAAAGACATGAGGATAAAGATAATATAAATAAACAATGTGAATACAATTTTAATTTAGTTAAGGGGAAAAAAAAACAGGGTACACAAAGTTGGCAGATTTGCCCACTTCTAACTCTTTACCTCAACACTTTAACATAAATTTTAGCCAGTTGAAACAAGCAAAAAAAAAAGGTCACATAATCGTTTACCAAACTAGACTTTCGATAAGTCTATCATGAATGAGCAGAAAGCTTGTCCTCCGTTTAATAAATAATATGTTTCAATTAATATGCCTATAATCTATACAAATATCTATTTTAATTATATAAAAGTTATTTATCTATTAATATAAAGTTATATATAAATCACAATAATGCACAATCAAATACTTTTATTCTTCTGTAATATATAATTAAGAAATCACTTGAAACTGAATTGATTAATTTAAAATATAAAATTATTTGTAGAATAATATTAAAAACAGTGAATAACATATTTTTAATACAACCAAACAAGCATTAATAGCCAAATAAATGATCAATTCTTATTACAAACAGTTTTCAAACAAACCACAGAGCTGATAACAAAAATAAACAACACCAGCACAGTAAGCTTTCAAGTATGAGATAAGAACAATACTCACATATACTTGAAGTAAGCCCGGAATAACATCACATAAAATATTTCATCAAATCTTAAATGTTATGTTTGGTATAACAACAAATAAATTCAGGAATAACTTAAATGCACATCAAGTTGCCTCCAGAGTCAACGCCATTTAACATTAGATCGCTCATAGTTCAACACGGTTTCTTATATCATACCGCTCCTTACCAATATTTTACATTTTTCTTTCATTATGGACAAAATAGAAAAAAATTAAAATTAATATAAATAAAATAAGAGTATAACTAGAACGTTCACTATTATTATTGTAACTTGGTACCTCTTTGCAGGAAAGAAGAATTTAAAAAAAACTACCCGTAAATGCCGGTAAATTTTGGTAGTAAATTCAATTTTGATTCTATCTAAAATATATTAAAAACAAGATTGTGAATATAATTTGTAATTATTTTCATATGTGCACTGGTTCATCGAATCTAATGAGGGTTTTATCTTATGGCAACTGTAAAGAAAAAAACTCGACCGGTTTGGGGTCTAAAACCCGAATTCAACAAACAAGAAATCAGAAATCTCATATTTGCCAACAAACATTCTAAAAATAATTCAAAACTATAAGGTCTACGTAGAAATTAGCCAGATACAAAATTAAAGAGGATAAAATTTCAAACAATTTTTTTTTCGCCGATAAGCCGTTTACCTTCAAGGGAGCCAAAAAAACCAAAAAACTCCCAAAATCGAGAGTTAAGAGGATTTTTGGCGAAACTTAGTATTCTTAAGCAATAATTGACCATGATATGAAATTAATGATGGTGTAAATATTATATATATTATACTTATTGTTTTGTATTTTTCTAATCCCCTTTTATTTTCCACTTGGTGCATTTTAAGGGAGTTCAGTATATCTTTTTCTAGCGATGGGGCTCACTAGTTGTTTGGGAAAGAGTATACTTATTGTTTGTTTTGTTTTTTTCTCATCCTCCATTTATTAAAAAATCAAAACAAATAATAATAATAATAGGAATCAAATGATCTTCTGTTGCTTTCTTAGCACTTGTAATCTATATTCCTGCGTTTCAAGTCCACGTCTTCATACTTTTGGGGTCACCTGTGGTGTAGTGTTTAGCATAGCAACCTACTAAACCCAAAATCGCGGGTTCGCAGCCCGGCAGATGACCTTAGGATTTTTTAAAGGGAGTAAAAAATCCTTAGCTATGCCGTCCTTCGGAAGGGACGTATAATTAGGGTCCTGAGCCTGTGCGATGTCAGGTACTCGTTAAAGATCCCTATTCTAATTATACCTGGATAGGCAAAATTTAGGACTCCCACCGTAGCATCGTCCGATTAGCCATAGCAGCATAAAGTGACGTTAAACAAAATAAACAAGCTTTCTTAGCATTTTAAGATTTGGTGCTATATGGTAGATTCTGGAGTCTCGGTTGACTATTGTCTTCCAGTTGTCTTGATCGAGTGAGGAGGAATCACTCTGCTGGCGATGGTGTGAAAAATAGGTCAGTCTAAAAAGCCTGAACCCCTTCCCTAAGCGAATACGTCCGCTAGGGGGTCAAACCTTGCCACCTACCAGGCCTGGGAGGTGGGGCTATGTCCCTGAAGAGAGGGTTTACACAGTACTTTAGGCCGTCGAAGAATTTTATGTGCCGTCGACCAATGAATGAAGGGACCGATGGTAGCTGCAAATTTCATTTATGACGGTGTTTCTGGCCCTCTCAAGGTTTCTTCCGCGGACTATTAGTCGGAGAACTGAGTTCTGAAAGATCTGAAGTGCTTTCAGTGTTGTCTTACACATGTACTGAAGAAGTGGGGCGCCGTGAAGTAGGGTGGGGCGGATGATGGCTTTGTATAGCTGAATTTTGAGTCGAAGAGACAGTTGAGGAGATGTCAAGAGGTAGTTAAGGCGGTATGTCTTCTGGTGGGCCAGCTTAATCCTACTTCTCACATGAGTAGAGAAAGTAAGGTGTCGATCAAGGTGAACGCCTAGGTAGAGGATGGAGTTTGATAGCGTCTGTTTCACATTGTCCACAATGAAGTGGGTAGGCAATCGCTTCCCTTTTTGAAAAGACATTATGATGGCGTCGGTCTTTCTAGGGTTCACCTTGATTCCACACGACTTGAGTGCTTCAACTATGGTCTCTGTTGCCCTCTCAGCCATACTAAGTGCCCTTTTCGCATTCATGCTAGATGCATAAACCCCTATGTCGTCAGCATAGGCAGCCACCACCGCATCAGGATGTTTAATGGCAACTACTGGGTGCAGTGAAAACATTGAAGAGTATTGGTCCGAGGACGGAACCTTGTGGCACTCCACATGTGGTGGGGACAGGTGAAGATAGGCTTTCCCCTACCCTCACTATAAACGACCTACCGCTGAGGTAGTTGTCGATAAGTTGACATAAGGCTACGGGAAACCTGAACTCTTCAAGACGGCGTAGTAACAGCGGATGAGAAACATAGTCGAATGCTTGTGAGCAATCGAGGGATATTAACGCCGTAGCTTTATTCCTGTGCATCTGGTTAATGGTATGCGTCTGAAGTTTCACCAGATGATGATCACAGGCGACACCTCGTTGGAACCCAGTTTGTTCGGGAGGGATGACGCCTTCACTGAAGCAGTGGTTCACGAGGTGATAGTGAACAAGTCGCTCAAAGACCTTGCTAATATGTGAAAGAAGGCTGATTGGACGATAGTGGTTCGCAGGGTTACCCCTTTTACCTGACTTCAGTAACGGAACAACAACAGCTCTTTTCCAGGCATTAGGAAAGTACGAGATTCAAAAACATGAGTTATAGATATTTAGGAGGGACGCCTTCCCTTTTCTGGGTAACATCTTAAGGAGCACTGATGGGATGCCGTCTATTCCAGGTGATTTCTTGCCCTTTGTGCGGCGCAGTATGGATTCAAGCTGCTTGAATGTGGAAAAGATAGGAGTCTCGTAGGAGTTTGGTTGTGAGCCAGGCGTAGGAAGTGGTGCGTTAGCCGCCCTCTCAGCGTCCTTAGTGGTATAGGCCATGGTCAATGATTCGGCCTGTTCTTTAGGTGTCAGGAGCCGGTCTCCACAGGTTAGATGCACAGCTTTCCTCTTGCTTATGGATGTACGGATTAACCTCCAGAACTGACGATGGTCATTGTGCGTCCGCCGTAACTGTTCATGCCATAAGGCTGTCTTCCAGTCATTCATAAGGCTTGCAATTTGGCGTGTCATGGCGTTGATTGCGGGCTTAAGGGTGTAGTCCTTCGTGCGCTTAAATATATTTCGAATGTTGTTCCTATGAGCTATCAGTGCCAAAATATGCAGCGGTGGAGGCCTCTGAGAGTTGGGCAGTGGTGAAAATTTTGGAATATTTTGGTCCGCAGCTTCTAGTATAGACGTAGTGATGGTATTCACCGCTGCTTTAACCTCGCCTGGTGTCAGACAAGATTTCACTTGAGGGAGCGTTTTATCTAGGCTTGTTTTGTAGCCCTTCCAATACGCCTTATGCAGAAGATACCTCGTTGCCGGTGGCGTGGGCTGGTGACCCTTCAAATTTGTAGATCACAGGGCGGTGATCCGACGGTCCAAATGGCAGTGCCTGACAGTCTGTAATGGTGTGGGAGGTCTCTGGTAAGGAGTTGGTCCAGCGTTGAGGTCCATGATGAGTTGGACATATGCCTGAATGTGTGCACACCCGGGTGGAAGACGGCCAGACGCATCTTCGTAATTATAATACCCAGTGGATTATTGCTGGGGCAGAGCCAAGCTGTATGACGGGCGTTGAGGTCTCCAAGGACGACATAACTGCTCTTTGTCTGAGCATGGTACAATAAGTTGCGTACCGTCGTATGATTTGCACGTGGTCTCCTGTAGACACAACTGAACCTGTAACGGTGTTTCAAGTTGACATCAACTTTGATTATGTGGGTACCCTTGCAGGAATCCACTGGATTCGGAATTAGGCGAGATGGTATGTCTCTTCTGACGAGAATTGCTACTCCTGCAGGTGTACCATGCTGCGTGGTTTCTCTGTACACAACGTATCCTGGAAAGAATAATCGGTTGGTGGGAGAGATCATGATATCAGTCAAAGCCACGACCGCTGGCCGGTGCTGCAGTAGTAGGATCTCTAGTTCAGCCTGCTTTGAATTGAGGCCTCGGGTATTGTAATTTAGTACTAGGTGTTCAAGCATCGAATTTCACAAGCAGTCTGGTCACCAGAGACAACAAATTCTGCACTGTGCTCATCATAGAGTCAAAGCGGGAGGTTAGATTGTTAATGCCCTCGCTGATTGAGTCCCAAGGCTCTATAATAAATATAACTGCAGCAGAATTCATTATTTTAATAATTAATAATATACATTGTACTTATGAATAGCATATTAATATTAAGTAGTGAAGTCATTCATATTCACGAACTTTCACATTCTTGGAAAATATAATTCTTGGGCAGGTTACTTATACCAATCTAGAAAATACACAACGAATTAGTATAATGTTAATACATATCGCTCATTCAGAATGGAAAAGGCACCACTCAAAAAGTTAGGAAATCCCGTTTAAAGTTTTATTATACTTTTTTGAACCCTATATTTAGTCTGCTTTGAACGTTTTTTTTATATTAATAACTCTTGTTTACTATTGTTTAATATACAATTTTTTTCAACGACAAGAAACGAAATTTTAATTTTTGTTTTTTTTTTAGTTGCGCCTTTTTACATTACTAGCGACAAACGCTAACCCTAGAAAAAGGCGTTCAAGCTACTAATATTATAACCGTTACCGTGAATCAAGCAAAGCTACTAACTCAAAATTGGCACTTTTTGAGTTGAGCCCCTTTCATTCTCTGAGTGCGATATGTATATACTCTTCATCTTCACTCCTTTTAACCCAGGGTGTTCCTCGAGGATCCTCCATGCCACTAATCCTATTTTCTATCTGTATCAATGATTTACCCAGCTTTATTCACCATTCCAAGTATCACCTGTATGCAGACGACCTTCAAATCTATTTATCTTTCCAACCTTCAGACATCTCATAAGCTTCAGGATGACATAGATAACATCAAACGTTGGGCAGTGAAGAATAATTTACACCTGAATCCAAAGAAAACTAAGGCTATCCTCATCGGTTCAAAACCTATCCTTAATGCCCTTCTATACTATCCATTGCTTTACCTCAATAACCTTATATCCTAAAAACTTAGGAGTTACCTTTGATCGACCCCTATCCTGGAATAACCATATATAATTTCCAAAAAATTTATCATAATCATTAAACAACCCTATAGATTTCGAGATTCCTTTACCCAAAATACCCATCAACTTCTAGTGTCCTCTCTTGTTTTCTTTTGCTTTGATTACGGTTGCTTGATTTATGAAGGACTGTCTGGTGGTCTCCAGACGAAGAGACTGATGAACTGTTTCATTAGATTTATCTTCGGGATCACCAGGCGGTCACACATGTTGCTTGCCGTTATTCTGAGCTCGGGTGGCTTTTTCCTAAATTCAGATAGCAATACTTTCTGGATACTTTCCTATTCCAATCTCCAAAAACCTTCATATATTCAATTATATTAACTCTGCATTCTTCTATCCACCTCCTAAACACTAGATCCCAACCTTTAACCTGTATATCCCCTAACATAAAACTGCTTCCTTTGAAAAATACTTCATCATTCCTACTACCTCCGTCTGGAATTTCCTACCCACTTCTATTCATATGGCCTTTAGACCTCATCCTACAAGGAGATAAGATCAAGTTAATAATCTAGAGAAAAGGTATACAGCTTTTTTTTTTTTACATATCTTCGAGTGAGGATATGGGCAAACCCAATAATTGGAGGGACGAAGGAAGGGAGATATGGAAATAGAAACAGACAGTGGATTACATTCCCACATGTGGTACTCCTCCTCCAAACAGTCAATGCTAAAAAATCGAAACAGATTCACCCCGATTACTTTATGATGGTAATTCAAACTGCTAACTGGGTTGGCATGGTGCACGGAGCAAGAGACATATATCTCCTTTACCAGAGTTAGAGGGTATCGGAGAACGCGAATCACATCCTCATTGAGCTGGTTGTTTTTACTACAAGGTTGACTAGGAAGACTCTTCTGTACATTAACCGAGAAAAAATTTCAGGAGCTTGAGAAAAAGGACCCGATGGACTGACCTGAAACCTATGGAGGTTTTAGAGAGTGGTCCGCTCTACATTCAAAGGTCTAGGAAGCCACTGAAGGTAAAAAGAAGAAAATGGCGACATTTTATGTGGTGTCAAAACAAAGGAAAGAGTATAATGTGCAGGCTGTTTGCACAACTGCTTGCACTTGTCTGCACTAGAATTACTGTAGGGATAAATCTTTATGAAATTATCCAACATTTCATCCACTTGTGATCCTAAGACAAACGAGGTATGCAGAATAGAATTCAATTTTCTTTTTAAAATGATTTGATTGCTTTCTGGAAGCAGTAATG
Organism: Euschistus heros; assembly: GCA_003667255.2. Classification (NCBI taxonomy): domain Eukaryota; kingdom Metazoa; phylum Arthropoda; class Insecta; order Hemiptera; family Pentatomidae; genus Euschistus; species Euschistus heros. The sequence continues at coordinate 788,353 of RCWM02000433.1, read as the reverse complement.
TAAATTTTACTGCATGATAATATATTGGTTTGTGATAGGTTTTTGATTATTTTTAGTCAGCTATATCACAAAATTTAAATATTTCTAAATATACTTTGAGGGACAACAATTAACTTCCTTAAGCAGCTATAATTTTTAAATCAATAAATAACTCATTTAATGATGGAAAAGAGATATTCAATGTTTAATATTCAAAAGATATTAAGTGGACATAACCAGAAGAGGTTGACCCGAAGTGTTGTAATCGATAGCATTGGCAAACACCCAAACTATTTCTGGTTTATATTATTTATGATTTGGGATCAATGATACAGCTGAGTTAATGATACAGGGAAACAACAATAACTACAAAGGTTATTCATTCTGTCACTCACACAGGAATTCATCTTCCTAACGAATGGTAATTTTACAAGCTTTAAAATATTTTGAGGAAATAGATAGTTGGTGTGTGAATCAAGAAAACACAAATATACAAATTTATTATAAAACCATACCTTTCTTGGCTGCACAACCCAAGTATCTACTTCCAAATAAATTTCTACTAATGTAGATTACTTCAACATGAAAATATTTTGAGAGCTTGTTGCAAGCATAGAATTCCTTTTAATTAAGAAGAAGAAGAAGAAAGAAGAAAAAAAATGAACTTTATTCTGGGACAACTTGTCCCCTAAGAATAACAAAACAAGTACAATACATAGAACAATCGTCTGGCTATGATAATTGATTATAATAAATGATAATAATAAATAATAATAAAAATTGATTAATAATTAAATTATGAGTTACAAAAATGAATTAAGGAAATTTGTAATAGGATACATCTTATGTGTACTATTATAATGTATATAACTTAAATATTCATGTTTTACATTTGCTCAAGGATTGAAGATCCAGGAGGTAAAGAAATAGATGTTGTTTAAAGGAAGTAAGAGTGGAGCTTTTTCGAATTGTGATGGGCAATGAGTTCCATAAAGAGGAAACACGGATAATAAAGGATTTCTCGAAGGATGCAGTTCGATGAGCCGGAGTGTATAGGTTGATGGGTTGGGTTCTAGTATTTAAAAGGTGAACGGAGGAGCGCAGAGTAAGGAGGTTATGGACATAGGCGGTTTTTAAGGTTTGGAATATGAGAGCACCCAGGAAGTATTGACGTCGAAAACAGGGGTAAAGCCAACCAATTTCAGAATACTTATGAGATATGCGAGAACGTCTGGAGATCCCGAAAATAAATCTAATAAAACAGTTCATTACTCTTTTACATCTCATCTCGAGCTCTTCAGACAGTCCTCCATATACTGTGCATCCGTAGTCAAAGTTAGGGAAAATGAGTGATGATACTAAAAGTTTTTGAGTACTTAATGGTAATAAATCACGGTAATGTGAGAGTTGCTTAAGAATAAAAATGGATTTCCTCGTGATTTGAGAGATATGGTTATTCCAAGTAAGATGTTGGTCGAAAGTTATTCCCAGATTTTTAATGGAAATTTGGAAATGAATTGGACGGTTTTTGAGGAAAAGCAGTGGATAGTAGGGAAGAGCTTTTAGGAGAGGTTTTGACCCAATGAGGATAGCCTTTGTTTTTTCTGGATTCAGACTTAATTTATTCTCCACTGCCCAAAGGTTAATGCTATCTATGTCTTTCTGTAGCTTACAAATCGCCTCTAGCATATTTGAAGGATGAAATGATAAATATATTTGCAAGTCGTCAGCATAAAGATGATATTGGGAGTAGTGGATGCGATTCGGTAAGTCATTAACATAAATAGAAAATAGGGTAGGTGAAAGAGAAGATCCCTGGGGGACTCCTCGCGAGAGTGGTAGTGAAGATTAGTGAGGTTTTCCAGGTATAATTACTGTTTGGAAACGGTTGGATAAAAAGGAAAGAAGCCAGCTTAACGCACTATTAGATATTGAGAGGTTATGGAGTTTGGAGAGAAGGATTGTATGGTCAACAGAATCAAAGGCTTTTGAAAAATCAAATAGAATCAGGATCGTAATATTCTGTTGGTCAAAGGAGGAATAAAGGTCTTGGGTAATTTTTACCAATGCAGATTGCGTGGAATATCCGGAACGGAAGCCTGACTGGAAAGGATTAAGGAGGGCTTTACATCAGCCCGAGGAGATATATTCTATTACTTAGGAACCATTCAGAAACAGCTCATAAAGCAGAAAGAAACTTTTGTAAGGATTAGAAGTAATCAGAGTGAATTCAGAATCCTTTCTTCTTGAACGCTTAAATCCTTATTCAACTCAATATATGTTTATCATAGTGACTCATAATTAATCTGGAGATACTCTAATATTTTAGAAACCCAAAAAGAAGGCTAGTGTTTATGTTTTAGAAATATATCCAGCCATTCTATGAAAATTAGAATTCATAATATTTAGTTAAAAAAGTTATCTAAATTCTATATTAATAATAATAACAAAATAAGCTTAAATATCAATATAGAGCTCCAACATACATTGTTATACCATATCAATTAATTTAATTGAAGTCTTGACTAAAAGACTATATTAATTTAAAATGCTACATTAATCGTACTGCAGTATAATTTATAATGAGGAATTAATAATAAACATGAACTAAATATCATAAAAGTGACAATTCATTCACTAATGGCCAATTTTATTAATCCGTCTATACCAGCATGTATATTTCACCTAACTTAAAAAGTATTTTTAGTTTGAAGTTTTGGAATATGAGAAAAATCTATTTTAAGAACAAAATTTAATTCTTAATTAAACAATCAATAATTAATGTAGGGTATAATTATAATTAATATTTGGTTTGGGATTAATTGAGGCGACATCAGTCATAAAATACGACTGACTTTATTTATTGACTCATATTCATAAAATTTACAACCTATTATTTGGAAGTCAAAATAAAAATATGTTGAATTTTTGTTTATATAATAAAAACAATTTATTTTATTTGATTATGGGGAATAAACAATAACTTTTTAAAAGAAAATTTGTAACACCCTCCTACAAACATACGATACTAACATCACCATAAAAAAATTTAGATCAATAAGATATGGAAACAAACAAAACCAAATACTGAACATTATAAATAGTTGTATATTTGAGTTAATTTTAATACTGATAAATTAATTATTCTCTTGGTTTGGAAAAACAAATAATAGCAAAATTTTAATAAGCTTTCTACAAAAGGGATGAAAGTGAGGTAAAAAAAAAACAACATAAAATAAATAAGTAAAATATAAAAAAAAAAAAAAAAAAAAAAAAATAAGTAAAAGCTTCTCAATAAGTCTTTAATTAATAGTATAAATAAATAAAAATAAAAATGTTTCAATTCACATGTAAAATAATTCAGCAGATACTGGCATTAGGGTAAATCAATGTTATGAATCCAATGAAGCAATCAAATGTTTTAAGTCATCACTTGATAAATATTCACCAATTTTACGCAAACAGTCAGGGATGACAATAATTGGTTTTTCACTTGTTTCAAATGATGTATTCATATGATAATTTCTTAGTTTTTCTAATAAGTTTGCTCTCTCAACATTGAACTGTAATCGGTGCAAAATTGTATCACAATAATTTGGATAGTTCTCTCTAATATGCTGCTCTTCAATATTATAAACATACAATGGTTTTATATTTCTTTTCGTAACAAAGCCTACAAAATCATACAATGAATAGTTAGCAAAAATATTTTCAGTTTTCATTTTAACTATTTCATAAACACATTCATCTAAATAATTGCATAACATGTTATAATTATCTTCCTCTATAAAAGGAACCAAATTGACAACGTTTTGATAGTCAGTATCAAAGCGATTAAATTAGTGTTAATTTAATAAGCATTGTAATCAAAGGCAAATGCTCACAATTTATAGCTAACCCCAAAGTGGAAGAATAGGGATCACCTTCGGGTCCTTTAGTATTGATATTAATATCTGCTCCATAATCTAAGAGTTCCTGAACAACTTCTATAGCATTTCGATAACTATAGTGATCTTTAATACCATGGACTCTTCCGTCGTCAATCTTAGCAGTTAAAGTAGATACGGCACTATGCAATGGAGTTTCACCATCATTGTCAATGATATTTACATCAGCTCCATACTGTAACAACTCTCTAACCCTAGGCAAAGCTCCACGAGATACTGCAGCATAATGTAAAGGTGTTCGTCCCTGAATATTTTTTGAATTAACATCTAAACCACAAGACAATAGCATTCGAATAACTTCAACATCTGAAGCATAATGTAGCAAAGTTGCTCCATAAAATTTACGATTTACATCAGCATTTGCAGAAAGAAGTGTTTTAACTGCCTTCGACCCTTTTCCATCAACTATAGCCCGAAGTAGTGGTGACTCTCCAGATAGATTAACTGCATTTACATCTGCTCCTTGTAGTAGAAGTTCTTCAATGATATAAACATGAGTAGCTATGTGGAGAAAGCTTTCAAGTCTCCATCCTAATTTTATATTCACATCACCACCAGCAGACAAAAGGAGTCGAAGTTCCTCAAGATTTCCATTCAAAACTGCATAATACAACAGTTCATGAATTTCACTCATTTAATACACATACGAAATTTCCTCCTGCCAAAAAAGAAAACAAAATCCACAGAAGTAGAGAAATAAGAAAATAGTGTTATCAAGTTGTTTGCCATAACAAAAGTACTCTTGCCAATCACTCCAGACTTAACTAACTTCTCAAATGGTATAAAAAGAATGACATTCTGAATGCCTAGGTAAGGAAAGGCCTTGGATTCACAAACACAAAACAAACTATAAATACACTCCATGGTGTCCTCTTAAACTAATAATAATCTTCTGGTAATTAGAAGTGCAATGAGGTTGCAGATCATGCTGCATAGAAGACGTAAAATTTTAATATTTACCGTGAGCAAAAAGTGGGTGGATCAAGGAAACTTTAAATAATTAAAATTATAACATACAGTATATTTATTTACAATATATTGATAATAAGGTTAGAAGGGGTGCTGTGTAGTTCTTGAACGAGCTAGTTCAATTGATTTAGTTCAGGAAGTGAGAGAACTAAAAGGGATTACAGTTAAGTTCGTTCATTTTGTACCCTCACGGCTAGCACAGACTACTAGGGCTAGTGCTTTTTGAATGTAAGTGATGGTGGACGAAGTTTACGAAACTTTAGGATCTTATAGCAAATTTTACCCTGAATGAAAATGTCTATATGAACCAGGGCCTGGAAATGAACCTATACAAAGTTATAGCAAAATATTGACAAAACAGCATACAATTAAAAAAAAAAAAAATGTTCTCAACTAGCTTTAAAATGAATTTTTGGTGGAAGTTTTTGGTAGTACGAGCATGAATATTGCGTTTCATGATGCATCAGAATGTATTTGAGTTAATGGTGAAGAGAATAAATAACACTAATTAATGGAAATGAAAGTTTATCGCATAGCTATTTTTGTAAGATGTTCAAGAATCAATTTTTTCCCAAAGAAGAAAGAAGATCCAAATATTAACTATTAATCATAAAATAAGCCGTTCAATAAGTTTTAATGACACCAGGTTGGTGAAAAATAAGGTTTCATCTGATATATTTTTACCAGTAAATTTTTGATTTTACGAACTATGTTCATGCTTTTATCAAAGCATCATATGCAAATCAATGCCATCGTACAGTTCTTCTCAATAGCTGAGGTTTCTAAGATGCTTTGAGCTGTCTGGTTCAATATTTTTTTTTTTTTAAATATTCTTTCAGATAGAAGTACATCCTTGATTAGCTTCAGCTCATAATTTAGAATGATATTTTCATTAAAGGAATTAACTACAGGTCTAAGAATTTTATATAAGCGCTCTGATAAGCTTAGGTCAAAATAAAGGCCAACTTATCGGCAGGAAACTTAGAAGATTTGCTGTCAGAGTCTGAGAGGATATACATATACGACTTGAGAACGGCAAACTCAATTTTTTCTAATTATTTTGTCGTGCTTAGAACGTGGACACGCCTTTTCTTAGACCTAATCGATTTCTCTCCGAAGAGAACCGTTGGACTTCTTAATTTTTCTGATGGTATGCGTTCAATCATCCTCTGGAATTCTATTCCTCCTCATATCAAACAAGCGAAATCCCTTAAAAATTTAATTACTCCATCCTAATCTAAGGTGACGCTTTGATTCCTCTTAATAAAAATTGTTCTCATTTTGGGTACTACTATTGGATGCTTTCATTGTATATTTGTACTACACCAAGCATTGTATCATAGGAATTTATTTCTTACTTCATTTGAGGAATGTACTCTTATTTTACTTATTATATATTTATGTATTTACGTATATATATTATCTTTGTTATTATTATATTTTCTTTAATTTTATCATTTTAATATGTCTCTGGTGAGATGTAATAATCTTTATTTCTGAACTTATTTGTTATTCTTAAGGGACTTTGTCCTAGAATAAAATTATTTTTCTATTCTATTCTAAAGCAATAATTAGTCTATTGTAGATAATTTGTACAAATAAAAGTTGAATTTCTGAAATGTGAATAAAACATGAGTAATAGTTGTGTAACCTCGATAAAGAAGTCATTTCAACCTCTTTTAAAGTCTGCACAGTAGAGATGGGAAAAGCCGTTCCTTGTGGAGAAATATTACTTTTGAGCTAGTTGCTTTCACCGAAGTAGTATAATAAACTAGGTCAAATGAGCTATAAAGTTAATTTTTTTTTTACTGTATAATTAATAGAAATTAAACTAACATTTAGAGCTCTTATAATGTTTTTGTCTGGAAGAAAAATTTTGATGTCCATTAAAATCAATATTCTTTGGCGAAGAATATAGATTCCGAGTAGTATACTCCTTTTTCAGAACTGTTAATTTATCTTAGTAACTCTGTACTCATACTTAGATAGTATTTTATTAATACTATTTATTTAATGTTTTGATAATTAACTGAATTGTATGTCTGAAGATAAACTACAACGAATTAAACGAGTATAAATCAAGAAATGGACTGAAATGTAGGGTAGGAGATGATCTACATATCAAATGAACTACAGTTCAAGAGTCAAAATCAAAGAAAACTGAACTTTATGTCAGTTAGAGTTACGCATGCTCCAATAAACTGCAATGTGTAGTTCACTAATGCGAGCTACAGTTCCTTTAAGTTCTCATTCCTGAAATAGCTTAAATAAATCAATTCGTCCAGGATCAATCTATCATTGGCTAACATTACCCTCCTTAGTTTAAAAGTACAAAATTAAAGAATTGCTCATAAGCATAAGATTTGCACTTTTGACTTTTCTTTTGACCGAGTGTAGCGATCGGAAGTTGATAGCTGTAATCTGCCTAAAGCAGTAATTAGTCTATCGCATACAATACGCATGCACTAAACTTACCAAAATTGCTATTTTTAAAGCAACTTTTCCACTAAACTTAAAGGATTTGGTGTGATACACTCGTTTCCTGTATTACGCAAAATGATTTTTTGATTCGAAGAAAAACAATTAATAAAAATAATTTGTTTAGAAATATGTAGATTTTATTTATTAAACATTTTAAATATGTTTTACTCTAAATTTACACCCAAGCTCCTTAAAATTCTTTCAAACAAAAATAACTTTAAATTTGATTGTATTTAGCTCTTTGGTGTTGTGGAAGGACCTACGGAATTGAATATTATTTATTGTGTTTCAATGTTTTGGGTCCCGAGACCATTGAACTGTAAAAATAGAAATCATAATTCATTGAACATTTACTAGTCATTGTAATGCTACTCTAAGATCTAATGACCTGTTAATGCAACTGTTAATAAAAGTAATGTTCTTAAGCTCAAAATATTTTTATTTATGTTATTTCTGTTTTTATTTATACTATTTTGATTTGATGGGTCCAATAACTATTCTATTAATTTTTACCATCTTAAAGAACTGGACTGAAATATTGGTGCTTTTCTTTTACAGTGAACTATTATTTGATTGTTAAATATTTTTGTTCATTCTTTTAAAGATAAACATGTTTCCTAAATACAATTTAGTAACATATAGGGGATCTAGATGTTTCAATACATGCCTTATCCCCAAGTTTTATTCTCAAATTTAAATGCAGTAATTTGAATAGAAATAGCCTAGCATGTTACTTCACTATTTATTCAAAGGAAGTTTTCTATTTAATCAAATTGCATTAGGTTTTATTACAGAAATTCATTTATTTTTAAAATTCTTATTGGTTTTAATATTTCACTGGTGGATTTAGTTGGATATTGCAAGGTTTGCTCACTCAGGATAAACTCTTATTACTTGTAATACATATTTTAATAACTATAGTTTATGACACTTATTGAATTATTGATCACTCTTTAGACTAGTGTCATTGGGGAAAATGTATACTTTTATTTTAAAATTTAAATTGTTACATTAATTTAATGTATTCAATCTCTGTTTTTTTTTTTTTTTTTTATAAATTAATTTTGAAACAATCAAATGCATGATGTAATTTCATTTGAGAGAGTTAGAATAAAAAACATTCTATTCCAAACAATAATTATCACATGCATAATAATGCAACTAATTCATGAAGTTGTTGCATTTAATGAGAAATCTCTAATTTTAAACTTGGAGGAATTGTAGTAAATCTTTATATATTATATATTTTATTGTAAAATTATTATTTTTTTAATATTACTAATTCCTACTTGTTTTAAGACTACTTTTGGTAGTACTCCTTTGTCTATTTTTATAAATTATATATTTATAATAAATATATTATTATTATATATTATATTATTTTATAATATTTATATATATCTATGCATGTTCTTCATTTCATTAATCCAATTTTTATTAGCAGTAAAAATTAATCACAATATAATTTATCTTAATGCATTTTTTAAAAATATTAATTTCTTTTTATTAATTTATCTTTAGTATATATAATCTAATTAACAAACTTATAAGTTTATTGGACTAAGAACATTTCTAAGTCCTACTTATTATTAGCCAAGTATGGTGCTTTATGAATTCATCAATTAATAACTGATTATATTTATTTTTATTGAACAAATAGTTTCCAAGACTATTACTTTATAAATTAGTAAATTTCAAAAATTTTATAAATCTAAGAATCTTAAATTTTATACATTATCCTCAAGCTAGTGAATCTTGAGGTATGTTAATCTGATTTTATTGAATTTGTTTGTCATTTTTACACTATGTTAGTTATAACTATTAACCTATTATTTATAAGAGAGATTTAACTTTATTTTCATTAGTATAATTTTGGCTCATCTATTTCCTGGTTGTTTATTTGAATTTTAAAAAAAAACTAGCTTCTGTAGTCCAATGTTTTTTTCTTATCTTTTCATAAACATTGTGCATACTCTGAATATTAATTAAACTAATTATAATTTATATTTATGCAGCATCCCATGGTTACAATTAGAATCATGCTCATAATTGTTTAATTTGTTTTCAGAAATTTTTCATAACTGAAACCTGTCGAACGAAAAAAAAAAATTGCTGTGAAATTTGAGTTTAGAGAAAATTGGAAAATTAGTTATCTGTTTCACAATTAATATTTTAATGATAATAATATTCATGTAATATTATTTGTCAAGTTTATTGTTGCCTCATTTTTAACAGTATAATATTGTATTGAACATAAATTGTAATTGATTGTTTATTGATATTCATAGATTGTACATTTTTCTTAAGAATAAGTAAATATTATTGGCAATTGGATGTATGATAGTAAAGATTATTAACATTTTAATAAAGAAGTTTATATATTCTTTTTCAGTTTAGAACATTTTTCTTAGCCAGTTTGAGAATGTATTTTTCCTGATTCACTCTTTAATATGCTGTCAATTAACTGATGAATTTTATATTTTATATTTTAGGATAGCAATAAAATCAATGAATGTCTCACTAAAGTTTGAATTTAAACAATTTTGAAATAAATAAATATGTATAATTAGTACGTTTATAGTATATTTGATGTTTAGATTATGTTCTAAACGAATTTTTAGTTTTAGTTTTTTTAGGGACAGTAAAATGAATTATTTACTCAAATTATCTTTTTAAAAACAGGAAATAATTACTAGTTATATATGTTTTCAAGAAGTCATTTTTTTCAAGTGAAGATTTATCATTATCTAAGCAGTACCCTCAGTGTCAACAGTGTGCTGAGCCTTTGCCTTTTTTTTTCTTTTTTTATTTATCAGTCTTGACTGTCTACATAAAGATAGCAGTCGTTGACCTGCACTGCTAGTTTCATGCTGGTTGTTAAGCTTTCTCTAAGTGCTGCTAACTAACAGAAAATGAAATAGGTTCATTAAGTGAATTGAGTCAATATGCATACTACCCATAAATTGAAGACAGGGTCATGTGATTTTTATAAGAGCTGAATAGACGAAGGTCGAATAATTCTTTCAAGATAATAGTGGACTGTCAATAGTTATTTTTGGCTCTACTTTATTTCCTAATTGATTCATAGTTGATTTTCTAATTGCTTTGTTTTGGTTCTGTCTCTTTATAAAATACTCTATGTTTCTACTGTAGCTGCTTATTTATTAATCTCCAAGCTAGATTTAACTGTTTTGTTAGTTGAATGTTAACTTCATGAATTTCTAAGGTATTTATATTGTTTTTCTTCTCAAATAAGAATTAAAATAATTTCAATTGGTAATAATATATGTATTTTAATATCAATATATTATGAATTTATTTTATTGTGTTTTAGGAGTAAAATAATTATTTAAGATGGTGAAGATCAACTATAAACTTTTTCCAGTTAAGGCCCATTACTTTTTTTTCCTTGGAGGTTAGCTATTATAATTTTTGTTTTTTTACTAATGCCTTTAGCTTTTATTTTATTATTATATATATTTTTTAGCATTGGGGCCTATTCAGCCTTTTCTACCAATTTTTGGGAAGCATCTTGGTGTATCAGAAGTTGTTATAGGAACAATAAATGCATCTATTCCAGTTCTTTTCTTTGCTTTGAAACCTATTTTTGGTTTTGTCTTGGACTATTTTCAAGAGAGAAGAAAATTAGTTTTTATGACATTGCTTAGCTTAATGACAGTGAGTTTTTTTTCAATGATATTTATACCCGAAAGCAAAGATATCACACGCAAGGAAGTAAACTGTGCAGATGTGGACTATTGTGGAAAATCAGTAAGTATAGTTATTATATTTTTTTTATATTATGTTTTTTATTTATATATATAAAGCTGAAATGATAATTAGAAAACATTTATATTGCTTTATAAAGTTTTGATAAAACTGTTTAAATAAATAATATTGCTTTGCTTTTGAGAGAAGAATAAGACTAATATTTATGTTTTACCAACTATTTGCTACATATATATGTTTGTACTATTTGATTCAAATATATATATATATATATATATATATATATATATATATATATATATATATATATTTTGTTGCTAATTTTATGTTTATTTTTAATATTTCATTTTAGGTTCATCAGTTGTGGAATGCGCTGCTGAAATGTGATAATGTCACCCATGAAATCTTCAGTGATGATGATAAGCTTTGTGTTAATAATAAACTCTCTTTAAACTGTAGTAACAATCAGTCTTGTACTGCAATCTATGCTAAAATGAAATCGGGATTTTATTCTGGATTTACTTTTTGGTCTTTTGTGATAACTATTTCTATTGGATCAGTTTTTTGTAATATTTGCAACTCCTTGACAGATGCCATTTGCTTTGAAGTTTTGGGTAAGACTCGTTTTAATATTTTTATTTTATTTATGGTCATAGGATACGTAAACTCTCAATAGTTTTCAGTTTCATTCGAACTAATGAAAATAAAATTATCTATAAACAGTAATAAATGTAATGAAATTTTAAAAATTATTTTTGTTCTACTAAAAAATATTTTTTTACACTGAGAGAGTATGCTATATTTTCACTTTATGATAGTGGCTCCTTTGTGATCTCTCAGCTGCATCCCTTGTGAATCCTATGGATTAACATTTTTAAAAAAGAAAAGAAATAAATTATCTGGCAGTGAATTATTGGGAGTTTGTTTTAGTCAAATAAGAAAAATAAATTTGTAGTTATTATTTGTTATATGTGTAATTGTGTTAGGAAAATAGGAGAAGGGAATGAAATGAAATATGGCCAACAGAGAGTTTGGGGTACGATTGGCTTTGGATTGCTTTGTCTTATTGGTGGAATCTTTATGAACAATGTCGACAACACTGTATTATACTCGATAAAAGACTTCTACCCAGCAATGTATCTTTGTTGTTTCTTCATGGTTATTGATTTGGTTTTTTGCTACAAATTGAAAGTAAGCTATGATTTCTTTTCAGTCATTTTTACTTTGTCCAGTATTTGCGCTTAACTCAAAAAGAAATATTTTTAGCTTCCTCCTATGGCAAAATCTGAAAACATTGTCTTAGATGTTTGGAATCTAGTCAAACAGCCACACATTGCAACATTTCTGGGGTTTGCAGTTTTAGCTGGTATGGGAGACTCAGCTATAATTTTCTATTTGTTATGGTGAATATTTAAGTTAAATAGCTAAATGTTTGGGAAAATTTCTCTGATATGGTAAATATTAAATCATTATTTAAATAAATAGATTTATTTTAGGTATCTTGAAGATCTTGCTAAGGAAATGGGACAACTCGAAAATATGAAGCTTCTTCAAGGCCTTACAGTTGCTGCTGAAACTCTAATTGGGGAAGTAGTTTCATTTTATTTGTCTGGTGAGTTTATTATAAGTTTAGAAAATATTTAGATTATACTTCTCACCCACAAAAAAGTAAAAAATACAGTTGAGCATTTATATATTGAGTTTTTCAAATTAGAATATTTTAAAACAAATTCTTGTTTAAAAATGTAAAACAAGACATCAAACACACTGATATTGTTGTAAGGAAGCCAAAGGTATTCTTTAAGCTAATGGTTCATAGAGTGAACTATGGAGTAATAGAAAGAAGGGGATGAGGTTGTCAGCTAAGTAATCAGGTTAATAGACAATCCTTTAGGTTTCCCCTATGACTGGTCTTACTGGAAACAAATTTAAAACATGGCTATTGGAAATATTTATCAGTCTATTTAAACAAACATTTGGATTGAATTACATCAAAGTGACCACTATTAAAGTATGGTTATACTAACATTTGTTTTCTGTGGGTTTTCTTATTACTAGTATATACATATTCTTTATTATACTATAATTTATTACTTTATTAATCTTTTTTGTCTTATTCAGGTAAGATACTAAAGAAGCTTGGCTACGGACATTGTTTGAGCCTCTGTTTTGTCTTTTACGCTATTAGATTTGCACTGATTGCTATGATACCATCCCCTTGGTGGATCTTGCCTATAGAGTTGTTGATGCAAGGGCCAACTTATGCTCTCTGTTACACAACAATTGTTGCATATGCTAGTGCAATATCTCCACCAGGAACGACAGCAACTGTTCAAGGAATAGCTGCTGGGATGGATGATGCTTTTGGTTAGTTTTTATTAGATTATATATTATTATTGTTTAAATAACATAATTTCACATTAATTTATGAAATATAAATCAAATCCACGATTATGTATTATCTATTACACACATTGGAAAATAAAAAACTGAAAGTCGAATTAAAAATAACAGATAAACATTATACATGATTATAAAATATCATAGAAATATCAATAAAAAATTAGTTTTAATACAGAAAATATTTTTTAATAATTTATACTGATTTAACAATCATGTTAAAAAATATAAATATTATTTGCCAAATCCTCTTCCTTCCAATACTGCTGAAAGTGTGTTAGATGTGAAAATTATGTTTCATCTAAAAAAAAGCAGTTACAAAAATCCCAAGTTTTCAACTATACTGGCATTGTTGAAATTTTAATTTTGTGAGTTGAAAAATTTCTAAATTATTCACTTTTCTCAATTTCTTGATCTAATTTGTTATTTTTAACTCTAAAACTACCATGATGGGTTAAATGACCCTTTTCAGAATTCTTGGCAGAAGTTCTTGGAAACAACATTCATTACTTTGCCTTTTGACTTTCTTACTTTTTCTTTTTTTTAACATGAATCGGCCAGCAAGTACCACGCAAATATCACTACTTATTCTTCTTCACACCTTTCGCCTTCTTTCTGCTTCAATACTCTCTCATCCTCTTGGACTGTTCCTCTTGCTCTTGCATAGTCCATTTTTTCCTTCATCTCCCTCTTCCCTACAAGAACCCTAACTTCTTTTAATTTTCCCCCAAAATTTTCTTTATCCCAGCAGTCATTATCCATGATTTTTAACCTGCCCAATTCCTCCTTTATTATTTCTTATGCATATCCCCCCTTACTTTGATAGCTGTAGAATTTGTCAAACATTTTCTTGTTTAATCTGTCTTTGTTAATTCTGTCTATGTGCCTATAGAACCTCAGTCTCCTGGTCCTAATGACTGTTTTCAGATCTTTCAAATTCCTATATATTTCTTCATTGGATTTTCGCCTTTACCCCTCTTGCATTATTTCTGGTAAGTTTTATTTACTCCTCATAATTTTCATCTCAATCTTCAGGACTTTCTCAATGCTTGGAAGGCTGACTTTGCTACTTTTATTAATAAATATATTGAAAGTGTTCCATGTTTTTTTTCTTTTCTGAATATTTCACTTTTTGAGGTGGCAAAGTTAATTATTCAGATTCAGTACCCCAAAAAACTTAAAAATCGATAAAAATAGTTTTTTAAATTGGCTCATGAAAATTTGACATTTTGTTCTTGATGTGAATTAGGTTAATAAAGACATTCCGTAAACACGTAATGTTACAATATTGTTACACTATGTAAATTATTACAAGGTTGTCCACAAATAAAATTTCTTGCGTGACAGTGTTTACTTGGCCAATTAAAATAGATGTTATATAATAGTGTTTCATAATTTATTGCCATTCATTTAATAAGAGATAATTTGTTCTCATCATATTTTCTCTCATTACTTTATTCATTTACTTTCATTGTGGTATTTAATGTAAAGCAGTATTGGTATTTTAAAAATCAACATTTTGTTTGAAGCTATTGAATGAATGTTATTAATTTTGAATATTTGTAGAGAGAAATAAAATCACAAATGATACCTTAATAATCCTAATTTACATATTTTCTGGTTATGTATTATATACAATTGTACATTTCAATTAACAATTTTTTTTTTTAATTTTTAGTTTTCTAGCTTTACTTAAATTTTATAATAACTGGCCTAGTCCAGGCAACAGTTATTGAAAAATGGATTCAACTAACAAACGGTCAAAACTTAATGAAATTTTAGTATTTTTTATATTTGCACTTGAGGAATTATGAAAATCCCGAGTTTTTAACTTGAAGGGCCTTGTGGAAAATTTAAAATGGGGAAAAGCACTAAATTTATCCATTTTTCTTCAGTTTTTGGTCTAATGGGGTATTTTTTAAGTAGCTTGAAAAAAAAACAACAACTTTATTTGTTCTAAATTTGTAAAATTTTTATTTCCTTTATTTTTAAACAAAATGCCCATTTTTTTTTTTTAAAGCAGAGTATAGTTGGATCTTGCCGAAATACGTTTATAAAACTTCCAATTTTTTTTTCTCTTTCTGAGGATAAATCGTATCATAATTTTTTCCCCTAGAATCCTCAGCTCAAGATTCTCCATAGGGCTTCTTTTTTTTTCTTTTTTTTTTTTTTATATAACCACTTATGATTAGGATGTTTTTTTTTAAATTACCTAAACCACATTTTCTTTTTCAATATTTTCATCAGTTATTTATTAATATTTTTAATTAATTATATTAATAAAAAAAAAAACCCTACAAGATATAACTTAAAGAAAATAACTTTAATTAATTAAAAAATGCTTGTATTTTTTTTTTTTTTTTTTTTAATCAAATTTCTCATTTCTTTATTTGAAAGCAAAGAATTGAAATAATTAAGATCTTATTTTGTACTATTTTTTTTTTTTCGTTTCATTTTTTTGAGATTACTAAGTTGATATTTGGATTCAGTCCTCCAAAAAACTTAAATATAATGTAGGTTGTTTTGATGAATCAGTCATCAATGAGATGAAAAAAAAAAAAAAAAAAAAAAAAATGCTGAAATGAACAAAACACATATATGTTTATACTCTTATTTATGTCTTGTTAATTTCAACAGTTCTTATTTTTTTAATCCCATTGACTGATCCTTCTCATTAACCTAGATTATATATTTATCCATTCAACAAAACAACACCCCCTTCAAAAAACTTGAAAATCAATAGAAAAAAAATAATTAAAAACTGTTAAAGTCAAAGAAAATTATTTTTTTTAAAAATCCCCTTTTGTACTCCTAAAAGGTAGGTCCTAGCGACAAATGTTATATAACAAAAAAACATTCTCCATTTAATTTCTAATTAGGGAACTGTCAGTAAAGTTTGATCCGAGCACCACAAACAGAGCTAGAGCGTGTCAAAAAAGCCCTCACACTTAAAAATAGGGGTTTCAAATGCGACTCTTTTCATTCAAATACACTTAAAAATAGATGTTTTATTTCTTTATTGCATATTAGAAACCTAGTCAAAAGGAGCTCACTCATTAGAACCTGCCTCTTTGTCAAAATATTATAATAAGAATTTAGTATAAGAAAAGTTGAGCTCCTAACTGCTCTTACCCTCCTAATATCAAACTACACATAATACCCTCGCATTCCCAAAAAATATATAGCTTTTGACCAAGTAGGTCGCTGGGAAAATATGTTCCATATTAAAAACTTCTCTCTGTTTGACCCCCAAGTTACTGAATTATTACAGTATAGCGTCGATTATCCGAACTGATGTCAGGGGTAGTTTGAATAATCAAAAATTGGTATAATCGAAATTCATTAAAAACAGATTATTATGTATAAACAGCATCTTCTATCAGTTCACTTTTCTCTTTTTTTCAAAGTTTTATGACTCAAACTGCCCTAAAGATTATGGGGTACCTGGTGATTGATTTAGAATTATTTTTGATTCCTGCAATTGTTGCTTTACCAACCTTGAAATCGATTGCTAATGTCCGACCTGATTCCCTTTTTTTTAGCCACATAATGATTTTCATTTTGTCTTAACATGAAAAGAGCTCTTGTTTCCTTTTTGTTAGCATGGATGTTGACATGTAGTTTTTAAAACAGAAAGTGATCACAAAGGTGATGTATACCTCACAAAGAACGATTTAAGATTTAAGGTGGAATCTATAACCAACCAAATGATAAGGAAGACATTTAGAAAAACAAATGAAATGGTTTAATTATGAATGCAGTTCTCAGTGAACAGAATTGTAAGTATATATAGTTCATTTTTTGCATTTTCTGTGAAATAAATTGAGCTTACTTACCTTGTTGACGGAAAGAATTATTTTGTTTTTCATTTAATTATATTTTTAAATAAAAATAATTCTAGTAATACAAATAAGTAATTAGATGATCAATTTAATTAAAATTACATTTAAAAAAAAAAAGTGAATGTTCTGATAATTGACATTCGGATAATCGATGCTCCACTGTACATGGAATTGGTATATCTTGATAGCTATCAAAGCTCAAAATAGGTTTATCTGATATAAACTGTAGAAAATTTAATGCTCAACAAAAATATATGTTGTTATTTATTCATTAAAATCAAATGAAAGAAATTATAGACCAAAACTAAAGATATATTGAAAATTTAATCATATTTTCTTCTCTTTTTAATACTGGCTAGTTATATAGCACCAACTAAATTTCATTTATTTTTGACCTTTTGCATGGTCAAAGTACCAACTATCACAAAACTTGAGCATTACTTTTTTTCTAAATCATCTTTTTATAGGAAAGTTATTTTTAGGTTTTGTGGTTGGTAATCTACTGTGGAGTGCTCTTTACAAGTGGTACGGGGGAAAAGTGGTGTTTATCTCAGCGGCAGGACTTGCCTTAGTATCAAGT
Organism: Euschistus heros; assembly: GCA_003667255.2. Classification (NCBI taxonomy): domain Eukaryota; kingdom Metazoa; phylum Arthropoda; class Insecta; order Hemiptera; family Pentatomidae; genus Euschistus; species Euschistus heros. The sequence goes on along the minus strand of RCWM02000433.1, from coordinate 770,426 downwards.
ATTGCCCATTGTTTCTTATACACTACATTTTTTCGAAACACTGTTCAAATCAAAAGTAAGAGAATACAGTAAAAGATTTAAATAGTATGTAATAAGTGTATGAGGTCCAAACTTTGAGATATTATTTGTTGTAGAAAAAGATAAAACAAAGATCTATGAACCAGCTAATTCTGAAGAAATTATAGAACCTGCAGAAAAAGAGACAACTGAGCTGAAATAAAATTAACAAATGTATTTTAACCTTATTTATTACTGTTTAAAAAGAGTTAAAAGGTGAGTAAAGAGGTAAGTAGAAATCAATTTAATTTATTATTTTTTATTGAAAAGTAATTTTTCATTATAAAAAAAATTTAATTTTAATTAATTATATCATATTATCACAGTTTTATTAAATTAACAATCACATAATTTTTTCAAATAAAAAATAAAATAAAATAGAAAATCAAATTGAAGATTATCAGTCCATAAAATCAAGTGTTGTTTTCACAGAGCATCCTGTTGATGAATCAACGGCAAAAGCTGTTACTTCCGTACCACCGAAAACTAGACTAACTACAATCTCTCTTAGTGTTGTAGTATCATTTTTCTCTGACAGATTTAGTCTGAGTAATCCACATTTGTAGACGTTATTGTCTGTGATAAACTGTAACATAAGACTTCATTATAAATATTAAATTATTTAGTCATAAAATGAAATGATATACATTTGTAAGATATAGACAAATATGTATTTTGTTCATCTAAATCTGATAAACTTTTTAAATTTAATATACTTTTTGAATTCTGAGCTTGGTGAACCATGCGATTGGTTTCTCTATTTCTACATTTTTTGAGTTAAGCTAGTCAAATTTGAATTATATTTTTCTTTCTATTATGATACATTAATTATGGATTGGAAATTATAGAATATTCAGATCAGTTTAATTTCATCGGAAATCATAAAGTAAATAATGATGAACTACTTGCTAAAATATTGCATGACATTGGTATCAAGTAATATAACGATCCATAATTAACATTATTTCTAAAATATTCCAAATAGAATAAATCAGAGATAATTTATAATTTAACATTCTTATTATAAAAGTACATCTGAATATATAATTTTAATAATTATATAATATAACTTTAGAGATACATTGATATTGTTGTTGGAAGTCAGGACATGACACCATTTGCACTATTTCATAATGACAATAATGATGTAATTTAGCTTTGGAAATGTAATTTTCCTATCTTATGATCTCATTTGGTTTCATAATTACTCTTCTCAGATTTAAAAATGTCTCTATATATTTATATAGAAATATTTTAAACTCTGAAGCTTCAAAGAAATTTAAACTTTAATAAACTGACTATGGTTTCTGTACTTTAACTGTCCGTTTTCATTGGAATCAAACCAATGGAGAGTGACCTGAGTTAAGTTTATTGGTAATTATTGCTGTCATCATTTAATTTTCATCTTTAGAGCATTGTTTAACTTTAGTTTATAGTTTAAAAAATCAAATATATATATAACGTTTTTTATAGTCAATCTGCTTATAAAATAAATTTATATAAAATATTTCTATTAAGTAATATATTAGATTTATGATCTTGTCCATGTGATACAGTCTAATTTTAATAATTTAATCATTATACCCCAAAGATGATGAAATTTTTGATTGATTATATATAGCTAAAAATTTGCTGTATTGGTGATCTTAGGCTATTTTTGATAATCAGTGTGTGTAAGCTTGTATATGTTGGAAAATAATTTAATTAACTCCTTAATTCAAATTAAGAATTTTATTTTTTAGAAATAAGAAGGTACTTTTCCAATTTTGATATAATTTATTGAGAATTACTGTTTCCACAAACAAAAAAAAAAATTAGAGGCTGGTTCTAAATTGAGTTAGAAATAAAACAGTCATAATGAACCACGATCCTCAATGGTTTTCAAAATATTTGAATTAAAAGTTCATAGTTTATTTATTTATTTCAATTTTTAATTATTAATAATAAGAATAACTAGTTCCCTTTAATCAACCAAACATTCTTTTTGGGAATATTTAGTTTCATTGTTGATTGGCTGCCCTTTTAAGTTCACATCATTATTTTGAAGAAATAAGAATTAATTTTTTTTTAAATTAACAGTCATTAATTTTAGAAATGAAAGAAATTTTCGTTCGTTTCTATTTCAAACTAATGTCGTTTATTAAAAATTAGAATATGCATTTCAGCTTATTTATAACATGGTGGTAGTAAATGTCAACATAGCATTTCGTCGGTGAGATTGTCAATTCCGCTATGTTCATTTTAGCACTTTCTATGGCATTAAATACAATATGTGCTTTGATGCACATGTGTAATTATTTTTTAGGCAAAAATCACAAAAGTGTTTAATCAAAACCTGGTCCAAGTTGAATTTGTGTATTTGGGAATTTACATTAGATGCAGAATTTACTTTAAAAAAAAAAAAAATGCAAAAAAACCTAAATTGAAAAAAAAAGCACATAACAGAACTGGCAATATCTCCAACGATTTGCTAGTTTTATTTAAATATCAAAATTTTGTATTCTCATTGTGCATGAGATGTTTCAATTAAAAAAATAATAATAATGTTCATTTGTTAGGTGCCTATGTATATGCTGACAAATGATGAAATTGATTATGAAAATAATGTGATAAGTAAACTTTTAAAATTTTTTTTTTTATTTTATTGATTATATAATTTATAATCATTGTTCCATTTTGCACAGTACCTATATATAAAATATTATTAAATTGTATTATAAATAACATTAAAACAATTACCTGAGCAGTTTTGGATAATGTTGCATAAACCTGTAATATTATTTCTCGTTGGTTTGTGGAGGCAGGTGTAAATTTTTTTCGATATGATTTGTCCCACTGAAACAGCTTGTCCAGATTCCACAAGTCTCTCAAGAACATCGACACACCACTTATGACCTCCTCTTATAACCAGTTTGTCTGTTATATCATATATTTTTAATTTTAGTTTATAGCTTATAAAATACTGTATTTATTAAACATTATAAGTCAAAATTTAGGGTTTTGAGGTGTAAGGATTTAATTTTTCTTTTTTAAAAGTTTTATATAGTCATAAAAACAAAACTTTATGAGTCAATAAACCAATTAAAGGATCAAGAATTAGGACTTCCTCTAGACCAAGCATTTCCTAGCCAAGGTGACTAAACTGGTTTCAAATTAAAGTTAGTTCCATAACTAGTTTTTTCCAAAGCTAAAGGGAACAGCTAGTCATTTTGGTCTTGGGAAAGTTAAGCCCTGGAGTAGAGAAAACAAAGACTAAATGAATCCGCTATCAATACTAAGATTATAACAAACAACTCAACACTTGAAAATCTTGATTTACTATTCTACAGTTATAAGTTAGCTTGTTGCTTTAATTTTTTTTTGTTAAAAAAATGATTTTATCTTAGTACTTAAAACATTTGTGTTAGCTTTAAGTTGATTATACTCACCTAATGGATGGAGGCCATTTATGAATGGTTTTACTACTCCTAAACCGTAGGTATGAGTCACTCTTCTTGATGACACAATCGTAGGATTAAGACCATACAAAACTCCACCTTTGAGAACACTTAAACTAACTGCCTACAGTGTTTAAAAAGTACTTGATTAGATTAACTTTTGTTTATTGTTAGTATTAACTATTAAATATTGTAATATATATATATATATATATATATATATATATATATATATATATATATATATATATATATATATATATATATATATATATATATATATATATGCAGATAGACTATATGGGAACCTATATTTTATTTCTTAATCTGCTTGATATTATCATTGTTATGAAACATTGTTACCTGTGGAATTATGATGTGTACTCGATTGCTAAAATTCTCTCTAATTGCTTCTTGTAATATCTGTGATTCCGAAAAACCTCCAACCAAAAATAGGTGACTGATTGTGTCATCCAGTCTTCTAGTGGACAATACTGCTTCTATATGCTGAACATTTATAATACTTTTGAGTTTTAAATAGATTTATTACATATTCCAATATATATATTTTTATGTAAGATGTTTATTTTTTTATAAGTATTTAACAACTTTTGTGTGCCAATATGTTCTGATATTTATACTCAATAATGCAGTGTATATTTTTTGATAATAAAATTTGCATATATCTGTATTACTCGATTTATTTCCATCACCTCGATAATTTTGTTTAGGGTCGGTTGAAAAAGTTGGTACATCAGAGAAGGATGTATCTTCAAGATGCCTTCATTCGACCATGTCAGTTCAGGCCTGCCATACTCTTTGACTGCTGCTTCAACCTATTTTTGAAATGAGAATGTTAATAAAATTGAAATTCATTATATATTAACATTGAAGGAATTGAAATATACTTCTATTCCTGAGACTTTTCTGAAAAAATCGATGAAAGCAAATGGTGGAAAAATGTTCAGTGGTGTCGACCTAAAGGAAGTGGTGCTCCTTTTCCTTGCTTCGAAGCTTAGCATTAGTTCATTGTATGCTGCTGGCCTCTCTTGTTGAAATCTTCGCATGAAGCTGGTTCCAAAAATAGTGTCTAGGAGATCATTGAATTCTTTGTCAACTCCTGTATATAAAAAAAATATGGTTTAGCTAATATTTAATGCCCAATAACTTTAAAAATGAACTGCTCTATTTATATTATTATATTAGTGGCTACGTATATGTTCTGAATTATAATTTATCTAATAGGGATTGTAGAGCAATTAAACTGAAAATTTTATTCTTGATTAATATGTCATGAGTAGGGCTGTGAATTAAATGCAATAAAAACTGAAAAAAAAAAAAATATGCAAACATATAGGGTAAAATATACAATTAAATACCTAAAATATGCAACTATCTATATCATTTAGAAAAATAAAAAAAATTGCAATACATAATAATACAAAAGTACCTACTCAAGTAACTCAACTAACTGTGTTGGAAGAAGGCTATTAAAAAACAAATAGACAAGGTAAATATTAAAAAAGAAAACGGGGTATGTATGGTATGTCAGCTAGACATATCAAAACCAGAATTTTCTGATCCAGTGACAGTTTTTGTAACTAAAGCTTTTCAGATTTTGATTTCTTACCTTTTTTTTATTTGTACTTTGCTGTTTTTATGTGCTGCGTTACTAGAAACTGTGCAGTAGTTGATACAAGTTTATCAAAACAAACCAAATATAAAACATCTCCTTTAGACTTAAATGTTTCAATTGAGAACTCATGTACATTCTTTCCAGCAAGATCTTTTGTCTTTGCAAGAGTGATTTTTGGCATTTGAGAAGTACACAAATGAACATTTAACGAATGTTATATTCATTCATATATTCATATGTTATATTCATGACATGTATATTTTACATGTCTTGGTGAACAATGCATGAGGGACTGGGTAATTGAATGGGAGCAGGAAGAGAGAATAAGAAAAGTGAGGTAATATTTTAAGTATTTGAGCGGAGAGAGAAAGAAAAATAAATCTGATTAAACAATTCCAAGAGAAGGATGGGATCAAAAGTTCACTCAAAGTGGAGAATCAGGACAAACACAAGCTTATTCATTAGGCCGGAAAAAAAAAAAAAAGAATAGGAGTTCCCGTAGCTATTTTTCAGTTTTTATTTATATGTATATTTATTTTTTTTTGCTCATTAACAAAAAAAAAAAGTCAAATGTTAATATGCCGGATACATAGATAAATATGTAATTCTTCTTTTAGCTTAACAGGTGCATATAGCGGCCCCTGGTTTTTTAAGCTAAATATGCAATTAAAGTTCAAAATATGTGTTTATGGCCAAATATGCAAAATAAAAATAACTCAAATTGATTCCAAATACCTCAAAACATATAGATTTTGATGATATTGGATGATCTAGTTGGCTAGGAGAGATATGCAAATGCATATATTTCACATCTCTATAGTCATGAGTAAGAATTTTTATACTCAATGACATATCATAAGTTTATTTAAGTGAAGTTCAGCAGTTAACTTACAAGTTTAGTTAATATACTTTTTGATTTAAAAGTTTTAATTTCTAAAAATATATATATATTTTTAAGTTAATTTTATTTTCCTGACTTCAAATTTCAATTGAAATATAGTAAGTGAAATTTTCCAAAATTGTAATTCAATTAAGAATTATTAGTTTTGCAGGAAACTTACCAATTGACCCACAAGGTCCTCCGGTAGCTTTGTGTAGCTCTCGTAAGGTTCCTGTTTGCGCTGATACTGTGTGTACTGTTATGTCTACTGTCCCTCCTCCGCAATCAACCACCATGTAGCTTCCTGAGATTTATATAATTAATTATCGTTATTCAATATCTCTGCCTGGTTTTAAATATGGAATTTAAATACCTGATCTTAAACGGTTGGTGTTAAATTGAATAATCTGATCAAAATGCAGGTTTCTACAACACACAGATGCTGCTTCTGGTTCTAAAGCTATCAGTAAATGATCGGCAGTCTCAGGTGAGCAAATATCTGCCTGGAATATTCATTTAATATAATTATTAATAATGAATATTGTAAAAAAACAATAATAAATATTTTGGAAATTTTTCAAAGCTAAAAAAATTAATAGACACACTGTAGAAAATAAATAAATAAAGGAAATAGTTAACAGATATAAAGAAATATTGTTTGTTTGTTTATTTCGTTTAATGTCACTTTATGCTGCTATGGCTAATCGGACGATGCTACGGTGGGAGTCCTAAATTTTGCCTATCCAGGTATGAAATGAAATGAAATGAAAAAAAAATCTTTATTCTGGGACATATTGTCCCCTAAGAATAAGAGACATGTATAATAAGTTGTACAATAGTCTGGCTATCTTAATTTCAAATGGACAATAATAAGTATAAAAGGTAATATATGAATATACAATTGAAAATAGAACTTTGTGATAAATATATACATGAGAAAAGAAGAGAGAGAAAAAAAAAAAAAAAAAAAAAAAAGTAGGACAAAAAAAAATAATAACAATATGCTAATAGAATAATTACAATGCGTTCAGAAATAAAAAGAAATATAAAAAAAAAATAAGTAAATAAATAAATAAAATAAATATAGTGAAAAGAAAGGAAAAGATATATAGAGAAGAAAAATAATAGACCTATTTGAATGATAATAGGACAAAACATTTACAAAAAGGTAATATTTATATCATATCTAAAAGGTAATATATATACAATTGATAATAGCACTTTATCAGTTAGAAGATAAAGGAAAAATAATAACAATAATTTATAAGAGAAAAAAAAAAAAACAGAAACAATTGTTGGAGAAACAAATTTAAATTTATATAGTGATATACTCATTGAAGCAAACTCATCGGCATCGGATATGCTTAATTTGATTAACTGACTTTCAATTATCACTCATATTGGCGGGCTGTAACTGGGATTTAAGGAGATATCGGAATAGAAGAGTTTTGAATGAGTTTAAGGAAGAAGCATGTCTAATTTCAGGAGGGATCGAGTTCCAGAGGGTAGTGGATCGAGCTTGGAAGGAGTGTTGGTATAATGCTGTTCGGTGGAAAGAAGTATATAGGTCAGAGGAACGTGATCTTGTTGTGAGTTGGGAGTGGACGGAAGACTTGAATATCAATAGTTTACAAATGTAGGGTGGGCAATGGTTATTAATGGCATGGTACAGGAAGGTGCCCAGGAAATATTGTCTACGGGAGGATGGATTGAGCCACTCCAGGGCAGTGTAGAGGTGAGATACATGGAAACGTCTCGGGGCTCCGATTACAAATCTGATAAAACTGTTCATGATACGTTGTAATCTGTCCCAGAGCCCCATCGAGAGGCCCCCATACACCACACACCCGTAGTCAAACTGAGGAAAAATAAATGAGGAAAACTAGGAGTTTTCGTGTGGATTGAGGAAGAGAATGGCGGGAACGATGAAATAATTTGAGGATTCCTATTGATTTACGGGCTATTTGGGTGATTTGAGGCTTCCAGGAAAGGTTTTGGTCAATAATGATTCCTAGGTTTTTAGCGGAGGAACAGAAGGTGATAGGTTGATTATTCAGGATTAGGGTAGGAAAATCGGTGATGGATCTGAGAAGGGGATTTGAGCCGATTATAATAGCTTGAGTTTTTCCAGCATTTAATATATAATTATTATTTATAATTATATAATCCTAGGTATAATTAGAATACGGATCTTTAACGAGTACCTGACATCGCACAGGCTCGGGACCCCCCATTTTATGTCCCTTCCGAAGGACGGCATAGCTAAGGATTTTTTACTCCCTTTAAAAAATCCTAAGGTCATCTGCCGGGCTGCGAACCCGCGATCTTGGGTTTAAAGAAATATTAAATCCTAGTTTAAAATTAAGAAATAAATTTGAAAGGATTTAATAGACAAAAAAAAAAGAAGGAATTTTTGAGAATAGCTATTACTTATTCCCATGAAATAAATTGTGAATGATTAACAATTATTACTTACTAACCATATAAGAAGCTTCCCTTATGAACTGTTTGGCCTGTTGTGTCCAAAGAGCAGGTACGGTAACTACCCATCTCACCTTAGGGAGTCTTCCTTGATCTCTCAATTCCTTCTCAACTTGCCACTTCATGTACCGCAATGTGTGAGCGAATACTGTAAGGGCACTAATGCTGTGTCCATTCTGTGCCATAACTTGGCTTTCCCTATTCACATCCTGTAAGTAATAAATATATTATTCTCTCTTGTATTTGTAACAATCCTTCACTTATTTTTAAACTAAAAAAATGTCTTTATTTTAGAAGGAAAATATAAAGATCAATAAAATAGTAAGCTATGGATATTAAGTGATAAGCAATATTAGATAAGGAGAATAAGAAAGTAAATAGCAGAATCAAAAACATAAGAATCATAAGAATGGTGGGATTAAGACATGTTGCTGGTTATAGATTTATGATAAATGGTGGAAAATTTAGCAAGTTCTGTCTATACACAATTTTATTTTTCTTCAATTACACAAGCACTTTCAGCAAAAAGTTTCATCCTCAAGTGTTAGGTTATTATAAGCGCTTGTGTAATGGCAGAATAATAAAAATGTGGATAGACAAAACTATATATTTTTCTACAATTAAGCGGATTGGTTTTATTTAGGCATATCTTGAAGAAATTCAGCCATTTGTATGAAGAACGGCTGAATGGATTCACTAGTTGCCAATTCCATCCATGGACAGGCATTAAAAAAACAAATAAAAATATAATGTATATTATCTTTGTAAATGGAAATAATATACTGAATGAATTGATAAGAATATTGCTCATCTTTTTATACTTTAAATCCGAATATGAAAATTTAATAGACCTGTGGAAAATAGATTTTTTATACAGCTTAAAGGAAAAATATTGAAAAGCCTTGAGTAACATTTTTTTGAGCTCTGAAATAAACCCTAATGTTAAATAATATTGAAGTCATTATTACGTATGTTTGTAATAAGTTATCAGCTGGCATTATCCAAAAATCTGGTTATGAATTCAATGAAATTTATGGTAGCTAAAATTAAATATTTTATAGTAATTTTATGATAATAATTAAAAGGTTTGATAAATGTTGAAAAATACCATATTGTTATGAAGGTTCATTTTGAATTTATCAAAGTAAAGCCACTGTTTTGCATCACTAGGGTCGAGGTCGTGGTAGAAATCTCTTGCTGCATACCCAAAACTATGAAATTTTTCTTCTGGGCTTAGCAGTAGGACTGTTGGCACTTTTTGATTGTTTAAACCTCTATCACTCCCTGTTGAACAATTACCAATAAAACTGTTTATATACATACATATAGATTTATTATAAGGGATAGGAAGTCGTATTTATTACCTTCTGTTTGCCGCATCATGTGTATCTGCTTGTCAGATGGGTTTTTTGTATATGCGAAGGCATATCCGCTGTAAGTTGTTCCTATATCGATTGCAACAACTACATCAAAGTCTTCACTCCTGTTTGTTTTCCTGTCTTGTTCAACATTAACTATGACTTTTTCAACAAAATTATTCTTGATTTCATTTTCACTTTTGTTGAGGGCATCTTGGAGTTCCACCACTGGTACATTAGGAGGAATTTTGGAGGCATAAGCTTCAATGTTGTTCTGATAAATAATACCTTGGAATTTAAATGGATTCATTAGACATGATCAAACATATTCCAAATAATAATAGTATTAAAAGTTAATGAAAGTTATGTAACTATTGTCTTTGAAAATATGGTTATAACTTAGATATTGTTCATTTTATTCTCATTTTTAATCTATTTTATAAACGTCTGTGCAAATAGAAGAAAAATTTAAAAAAAAATATCAAGTTTTTATTTAGAAATTAAAAATGTTTGTTCATGCATTTATATTATTTATTTTTTTAATTCAGTTCATTAATTAAAAAGATAAATAAATAAATTATAATAAAATCAAAGATAAAAATGTACTTTAAGTAATTTTTAAATAAACATCTATATCATAAGTGGTTCTATAATTTACAAAAAATAAAGACCTAAGGATAATCTTGAGCTGGGGATCCTTGGAAAAAAAGTTATAAGAATTATGTTAAGAAGAGAAAAAAAGGGTAAAGGGTGGAAGAAATAGAATAGATTTGAGAAATTTTAGCTGATTTCTGATCTCCTGCATTTGTCAAATCAACTCTTTTGATCAACCCTTAGAGCTCAAGGGCTGATCATCCATGCCTAATTTTTATATTCTGTAAGATATTTTTTCTTAAAAATCATTACTTTTCCCAAGACTATGACCATTAATCATTTCAATCGATCAACATACTTTTTTCATTTTTGGAAGTTTCACTAATTATAGTATCAAGGAACTGTACTTGCCCATTTTAGCCATCCTGATTTATATTCCTACTCTATAATAATCCGCTATTCAACATTGTGTAGTCTAATTATTATCAACCTTACTACTATTAACTACAAGTTCTACTATTTAACTTACTGGCATTAACTTATGTTTAATAGTGTAAAATTAAAGAGAATTGGGCTCTTTACTCTCCATGTTGAATCTAGCTGTTCATATCCCATTTGCCCAATCAAGAATGTCTACTGTTTAGGCCTCAATCTCTACCAAGAAGTAGCCAGAGGTTGAATTTTCTTTATACATAGCTAAGGGAAGTGGACATTTGTGATCGACTTTAAACAGCTATAATTTCAATAATTACTTTTAATTATAAAAATAGGATGACCTTCAGGCTAACAGTTCTCAGCTCTGCTTGTTGTAAAGGAGACAAGAGGTTTATAAGATCTATCATATTCTATGATCTGCTTCTCATCTTGAAAACATCAAATGAAGTGATGATTAGTACAGTTGTAGTATATCTATTATTGATGCATTTTTATTAGATAACATTCGTCTTGCATTCTCTCATGTTCCTTTTGTTTTTATTTTAAGATCGATCCACTCTGCTGATTGTAACGAAGTTTACATCAGAGGAAATTACATAACCTGTTACTTGAGGGCAGTGGATCACGCTCGTATCCCTTTCTGGTAAATATATCATCCATTCTGCATAGATAACGTTGCACTTATACACGCGATGTAAGAAATGCAAGAATGGAAGAGTATCTGGGAAATTTTTTGAAGTTGTGGCCTCTATCTGGAAGTATGAAGATATTTAACCAAGATAATCAGTCATTAGAGACGATTTTCAATCTTCCAACTTCCTAAGATTAAAGATTAAAAAAATTAAGAAAAAGTATATTGTGCTTAAACAAATATTGGTACCAATGTACCTCATCGGACCTGTAACGTGTTTTTCTGCACTTTTGAACGACTCGGCTAATTTCAATGAATGGTTCATATACTTTTGTGAGCTTACTTATGTATGATTTAAGCATTAGTTGCGTTATCCATTCCGCATAACAAGTCGCCGGTGGCTTTATACACTTAAAGATAATGTATAATTTTATTTAATGAATTACAAATATCAACTATGCCAATGTTAATAAATAATGACTTACCCTTGGCGATGGAATGCTTGGCGATATATATCTCCTCAACTAGGTTATCCGTTTCTTTTCCAAGCTCGACGCTGCATTCCGAACTGCATCCGACCGGAGACATCCTCGGGGTCAAAACGCATAATTGGCTGCGAGAACGTTTATTGCTGATAATTTAAATTGTATGTAATGATAATAGAATGAATAATTGCAGGAGATGTAATGTACAATGTGATTGAGTTACCTGTTGAAGGCCTGGATTAGACTGTCAGTCTGAGATATGCACGAGCTCGTCGGTGATATCGAACTGACGTCGGAGTCGGCCAGACCATCTTCCTCAGCCAGTATCAGTTCACCTGAAACAGGAATTAGATAAATTCACTTTAAATTTTATCCTTTATATTTTTTCTAATTCTAATATTTGTATTCACCCATACTTATTATATAAACATGAACTATTAGCGAATTGTATTCTATATTTTACTTAAGTAATATCGGACATGAAGTAAAAATAATTACCTGTAAATAAATCTTTTAGTTTTGCCTTTAAAAAATAGCAAGAATAGATTATTCATCCAAATCGTTTTTAATCTCCTTTTCGTGTTCTCGTTACTGTATTGTTTTGATTTGTGATTAAATAATTTATGTTGAATCTGTGTATATTTGCTGATAGTGTACATAAAATAATATTTATTCAAGCTATGTTAATGATGTACTAAGGAGTTGTAAAAATGTCTGACTATAATGATTTGTTTTTTACTTCGTTGGTAACTTGACTGCTTTGTGGGTGATGGAATTATATAAATAGACTTCAGGGAGGCTGTCTAATATTCAGAGAATTAGATTACTGGTGTTTATGTAAGTGTGTTTTTACCTCTAAGACTGTTAGACTAGACTCTGACTTCTTTATATATGATTTTTTTGCTGCTCCGAAAATCTAAGAAACGGGTAATTTTCCAAACGTAATATGAAGTATTTAGTTTAAGGTTTCTATAACCCATCACACGTCAACACTACGTAATTTACCATGTCTGCCCGTAATGTTGGCGTGGTATATAATAGAAATCCGTTCGATAAAGGGATAAATATTACGTCTTAGTGCAAAAGTGATGTATTGACATATATCTTACAATTAGTTTAATCGCCTCTTCCATAGTATTTCAGATGAATATTGAAAAAAAAAAAAAAAAAAAAATGCAGTTAATACTCTTTTGAGTTTAGTCGTACTAGGGGAGATGTAAATGTAATATGGCCCTTTTTTTATGCTTTCTTAATTAAAATTGTTTTTATTTATTTATTGAAATTTTCAAATATGTTACAGAATTTACGTCTAATAATTCTGCTTGATTGCGTATCTAATGACAGGACAAGACTTGTCCATAAACTTCCCAATGGTAGCGCACTAATGAATGTTCAATATTAGAAGTTTACGAGGCCCTCTTCTTTTGAGGCGCCTCGAAAGGTAATCGGATTGTATGGGGACCAAGTTGAAGTACAATTTGGTTTTAGTTGGGATGTTGTTCATCATGAAAATATAGGTATTTAATCCATGATTTATATTATATCATCAACTTTTGGTTTATTAGGATCATTGTAGATAATCCCTTCGTGATTTAGTAAGCATTATGGATTTTACGCACTTGGGATTAGAGAGAATGAATAAGGGAAGAATTAAACTGTTTGGAACCTCATAACTTAAAGCCGAAAGTACAAATAAGCCTAATGTAGATTATTAATTTGTAGTGAATTGTGAGGTTAGAATGTTTGTCTAGGAAGTGCTAGAGGAGTCTACACCGACGGGGAGCTTCTTAAATCCTAATGAGCTGAATTTTTGTGTACACCTTTATTACGGCATTTTAATGAATATGTGAAGAATCGACATTGATACCGTGCCATCTAAAAAAGTTATAAAGGTCAAAAGGTCGTGGAAATAAGTTTTCCGCGAATATCTCGCGACCTATTGCTCGGAGGTCTATTGAGGTAATAGCAAAAAATTGTTTATCATGCAATTATCTACAAAATATTCTAGTTTTGTTTTTCTGTAAGATCAACCGTTTTTTGAGTAGAGCGCTGAGAAAGCGACTAACTTGCGGCAAGTCGCACTTTTCCGCGAAAACACGTTTTTTGGTACTCTTTTGTCTATAACTCCGAAACTATTTGTCTGATATAAAATATGTTTTTTTCATCTGAGAGGTAGTTAAATTTGCTGTCAGACGCTATATATGAAGTTTTGATCAGGTCCCGAAAAGCACCCATGCCAGCACGCTCATAATCCCGTACTATGGTGAAATCCTTATTTTTTCCGGCACATTTCTCGTTATAACTCCAAAAATATTGGTCCGATTCCGAATTAAATTTCTTAATTAAATTTTTTTCATCTCGAAGCTGGTTAAATTTGCTATCAGATCCCATATATCAAAGTTTAATTAATTCCATGTAATACCCATGCCAAAACGCTAAAAACTGCAATCTGTTATAAAATCCAAGTTATTTTTGCCATATTTTCTCTGTAACTCCTTAAAAATTTGTCCGAACTCAAATTTCTTCTTTAAACCTTAAAGCTGGTTAAATTTTCTATTAGATCCTATATATCAAATTTTGATTAAATTCCGTGAAACACCTACGGCAGACCACTGAACAGATCAGAACTGTCACGTTTTACTATAACATACACGTATAAAATGCCGTAATAACGGTGTATACAAAAATTCAGCTCACTTGGAATTTTTTTAAAAACCTAAAATGGCTGGACTAAGATGCGAAAGGTGGTATTAAGTGAAGTTTCTTTTTCCTTAGAACACACTTTCCTCGTCGGGTCTACTGTTGGCCGCAGACCGCAGGGAGATAGCGCAACCTTTACAATATCATCAGGGTCCCGTTCTTGAATTATTGGTTCAGTTATAGAATATCGATAATCCTAGAGCTAACTGTATTTAGGAAGCTTTCAGTTGGCTTATGGTTATAAACTTATACTCTTCCGAATGTGGTATTAGATCCGCTATTCTCTCAGGATATTTTTTAAAATGGATGAAAATGTGCCACTTCACATATAAACCCTTGTAACAAAATCAAAAAGTATTAGATTTTAAATGTAGCCTAGGTTTCCTACGTTTAGGTTTAAAAAACTCATATTTCTCCCTGACTTTATGGAACTTGGAAAAACAATAGATCATAAAACAATAGACAATAGATCAGGGATAAGTCTATCTATGATCTACTGTTTTTCCCGATTTACATTTTAATAATAAAGACGGATTATAGGAACTGGACTATTAATTACGTCTGAACTACTAGGTTTGGTAAATAATGCGGTCTTACTCCTCGTTATAATAAACAATTTACATTTCATGTATTATTCTGTTGTTTGAATGACAGGTCCTATTGATTTTCTTTCAAATAAAAATATTTGTTTACCTCCATGGCATTCTACTGCTTGGAAATTATCTACCTAATCTTTATCAATATGTCAATGCATTATTTTTGCATAATCTTGTATACAAATTTGATTACGAAAACACTTAAATTGTAATAAACATCGTGGAAAACTTCGGAATCTGTTCTCTTCCCAACCATTTGTAATATATGTTTTGGGAATTTTATTATTGGAAAATGGCAAAATGTCTAGACCTGGATCATACTAAGGTATTTACATAGAAATATAAAATTTTTTCATTATTTATTATTAACGAGTTGGTGTATATACTGGAATTTATTAGCTGAAAGGAATAATCCGATTTAAAGTGTTCTGAGGAGAAAACCTATCTCGAATACGTTGGACGCTTGGAAAATATGCCACAGATCAAAATTAAAGCTAATTAAATTTCCTATAAAATTGTTTATATACATATTTGTCGAACTTTCGCCGGTTTTCGAGATATACGTTATTAAAAATCTATAATTTTCGAGAAAAAAAAAAAGTTTACCTCACTTTTTGTCAAATATTTGCTTTAAGTGCCGGAAACGTATATATGATAATAAAGTAAATTTAATGATTTAAAACTTTCTGACATTTCCTTTTTAGAAACGATCGTGGAAGGCAATGAAAGCAAATGTTTGAAAAAAATTAGGCGAAAATTATCGATTTTCAATAACGTATATCTCGAAAACGGTTGGAAGTTCGACAAATATGTATGGGATTAATTTTATACGAAATTCAATTAGTTTTAGTTTTTATTTGACACTTATTTTTCTAGAGTCCACGGTTTTTTTAATATCATCGAAAAACCCTCTCCCCCCCACTGCTAGCTCATCACACAGCGGTGGGGACTTTTAGTATGTTTATGTTCTAACTAACATTAGTGAAGCCATGTGGTTGGAAAAAAAATCGTATATTTCATGCACTCTACACCTCTCATTTTAGTACTAATTGACTAGACTGAATAATTTGGCTAGTTATCAAAACAGTTCATATCACCAATGCAACAACAATGGAAATCGTCCTTTAAACAGAAGTGTCCATTATAGAGAGAGTTCCCTGACCAGAAGTTTCACTGTATAAGCGTCCACTCTCACACTGTTGGCCTCTTCTGCAATAGGACAGAGGCGTGTACCATTCTCCCTAGATTAGCGTAAGACCCGACGATGTTGCAACCTCCTCCGCTTTGCCCTTTACTTGCTGCATTTAGAAAGGAACTCCCCTTGGATCGCCCTGACGGCTCTGGAGGAGAACTGGATTCCTCTCCGGTTACTCAATTCCTGGTCTAATTGCGCTGAGTAGTAATTTTAATGCTGATCTAAGAGCTGAGTCGCAATATCTTTAACATGTTATTACTTGTAAAGGAACGGTAAATTTTATCATAAGTCTGTGCCTTTTGACATGAATATGTCTTTTGACTGGGGGTCAATAGCTTTCTTGGGTAGCGTAAAGCGTCGTCATAACATAATTTAAAAAAAAAAATAATTTTCCTTATGTGGTATCTCCATATAAGGACCGTTTATTTATATATTTACATGTTCCATGCCTTATAGGTATACTATATGTATGGATATAGAAGTACAGAGTTTAGCACGATTAGTTATTGAAACATAACGTAAAAAGATAAAACATTGGGTAAATCACTAGTTATGGCCATAGTTAAGGGAACTTGTCGATTTAAAAGGGAATTTTGTTGATACTGTTTGTAATATGACATCTTTGGTTATATACTTAGGTTCTCAAAAGTATATTCTATTGAATGTAAAATTGACAAATGCACTAAAGCTTCCTTTCATATAAATATTTATATTTTTTTTACAAAAAAGCTCAAAATACCAGTTATGGGCATGTTGTACTATTTATGGTCATAGCCAAGACTAGTTATGGTCACGTGGCAAAATAATCTTTAAACAAATATTTTTAATAATTTAAAAATTATTGTTGATTAATGAACAACTGTAACTGTAAAAATGATCTAAATAATAATACAACGCGGTCTAACAAAAAAAAAAAAATATATATTTAAAACCACAATAACTTGATGCACTCATTCACAAACTTTGAAGTTACTTTTATGTTTAGAACACCGTCATGAAATGAGAGTTGAAAATGTATCTAAAAAACATTTATCAGTGAATAACTTATAGCCGGACTTCTCGTTGATTTTTATACATAAGAAGTAACGGCATACAACATGGTAATCATCCCTACTAAAAAAATAATGAATTAAAAGAAATCGGAATGTATATTTGTAAATTATCTTATTTCAATATTTCCAGTTTTCTTAAACAGCAGTATCCATCCACGAAGCACAGAATATAACTAACTACATTGACTAGTAATGGTCACTTAAGAGACGTAAGGTCAACCATGGCCACTACTTGGAAGAGATGTAGTATTTAAGTTTTAAAGGACATAATCAAATGTAGAAAATTCTATTTTTTTTCTTTATTAGCAGAAAGAACGTTTGTAACACCAAAGAAAATTGAAATGGATAGGAGTGACCATAACTCATATCTCGTATTTTTATACACCAGTTATGGTCAGTTCAAAATTATTGTTGATTAATATCAGATAGTCCAACATAATGGAGCTGGTATAGAAGCCTGAATTCTAATGAAAAGGTACATAACTCAAAGACTAAAAATGAATGAAGCGATTTCACTATAATTCCTTAAGAATCCTCACTTTTAAAAATGATCTTACTAAAAAAAGAGGTTTTTCAGGATACTATTTGAGGAAAATATTTTTAATGCCTACTGCAAAAGGGATAGGAGGGAGAATTTCGTTATTAAATCAATCTTAAATCCTTTTCAAAAATAGTTATCCTGGTGATATCACAAATAAAAGGAATAGACCCTTATTATTACGATAATTGTACTATCCTGCCAATAACTGGTGAGGTGACCATAACTAGTGATTTACCCTATATAAGCAAAAGTAATAAAAAATCCAAAATCCAACAAGAAACTCCGCAGCTCATCATTATTCAGTTTGTCAAAGTCGATCTATCGTATAAATGTAAGTCAGTCTTAAATTTAGAAAACAAATTTTGTTCTGTCTCTGACCATATTCCATGTGTGAGGATAATACTTTTTATTAGATCAAATCTTTGTCTTTCAAATAATTTACATTCGTAAAGTACATGTCTAAAATTTTGATTCTGTCCGTCTTCATTACATATGTCAGATTGTATTATGTTAAATCAATTTATTGTTTAGAGTTACCATGTTCCGTCATTAGTTTTGTTAATTTGTAGTTGTTACTTTGTATATGCTTGAAATTGTTGTGTGTAATGAGAGGTATAAATCGATAAAGTTGGTGTCTTTGATGAGGTCACCCACAATTGGTCCCATTTTTTAACCATATCTTAGCTTATGTCCCGCTTAAGGGAATTTAGTAATATGAAAGTAACAAATCACTTTTAGCCGCTTGTTTGGCTAGGTAATCGGCCCTTTCGTTACCGTCAATTCCAGAATGTCCCTTTGTTTTTAATGATTATTAAATTTCTTCTGATTAAGTCAATCAAATAGTCATGAATGTCTGTACTATTAATCGTGCCTATAAAAAATTTACTGTCTGTATATATTGTATTTTTTCACTTTCAAAAATATAATATTTTGAAAAGCTCTAGCTCTGTTGATGTTGCTCAGATCCAAAATCTATAGATATTACTATATTGAAATTTAATAGAAAATATTTTTTGTCATTAAACATTTTTCGCTAGGACCTACCATTTAGGAGCTATGTTGGTTTAAATAGAAAAAGTCACGTTGTAACGTAAATATTGGTATTGTGTATTTTAATTTATGTTTTTATTTTTATTTGAAGCAACAGTTTTTTATTTCTTATTTACCTTTTTTTTTTTAAATATTTTATTGTGTAGGTTTTTTTTTAAATTTTCCTGCTGCTAATAATTAAAAATTGGTAATATAAAAAAAAAAAAAAAATTTACAAGCTTCTCTAACATGCATAAGGGGGCACCTTTCACATATAAATATATGTATATAGCCTTTTGGCAGTGTTTTAAAAATATTAATAATAAAAGTTTATTGAAAAAAAAAATCCATTACTGTATAGGTATAATTAATTACTCATCCGAAGCAATAATTTTATAATTCCGAGTAGTTCTTATGAACATAATTAGGCTTTCCACCCCACCAGAAAAATAAAACATAACTGTTAGTTACTTAAAATCTTAGTATGCTAGAAACATAATTATCAAGTTTCAATCTTAGGAATTCAATTGAGTATACCGTAAAACTTTACGCTTTAACAAAGTAACAAAAGAAACAAAATTCAATATTTTTTAGATATTATAATATTATCAATTTTTTAAAAAGTCATTCCTAGGAAGATATTCGGGCCACAACGCCTCCCCAAAGCAATTGTTACATTACCGAGTCGTTCATGATAGCATATTTACGCCATATCTCCCCTCCAAAGAATAAAAACTTAACTGTTAGCACCCTTTAAATAATTTAGTTAGTATGAAAGGGACATAATTATCAAATTTCATTAAAATTGGCGAAGTCTTTCTTAATAACATTACCCCATCTCTCCTCTCCAAAAAATTAAAACAACTGTTAGCACCCTTTAAAAAAATTAGTATGAAAGAAACATAATTATCAAATTCCAATGAAATTGGCTATTTTATTTAAGAACATATTTAGGCCACAACTTTCCACCCCAAAAAAATAATACATAATTGTAAGCACACTTTGAAAATAATAGTATGAAAGAAACAATATTACCAAATTTCATTAAAATTGGTCAAGTCGTTCTTTAAAACATATTTAGTTCAATCCTCCCCCAAATTTAAACAACAACTAGTACCGTTTATAAATGTTATTTAGTATGAAAGAAACATAATATTTATCATTCATATATTATTCTTACTTAAATATTATTTTTACTTAAATCGCTAATCAGGCCAAAACATTGCGATTCTTTTTGAATTGAGACTGCTTCACGTTATTAGCCGGAGTGTGAACCGATAGACTTATCCTTCGCAGCCCGACCTCGGAGGATCGTGATGCTGGAACTGGTGAAAGTGCGGGCGGGTGAAAGGTCAAGGGGTCTTGCTACCGCCTCCTCAACTTCTTAGATGTGTCTGTGTCCTCCTGGAGTGGCTCCAGGTGGGCCTTCCAGTCCTAACGATTCTCAAGTGATAAAATGATTACATGGGAGAGAATGATTGGTCATTACTGTTTCATTAGCATATTTTGGATTCTGCAATTTATCCTTGCATCGGTCGCTTCATAATTCGTACTCGACTGCATTATTTATTTATTTATTTTTTCAAATATATGTCATATTTTTGATAATTGGCTAAGCAGCCTGACTCCTAAAGAACTTTTCTTTTCTTTTTTTTTTTTTTTTGCTATCATTTCTTTATTTACACTTGTTATAAATACAGCAATAAGTGAATTTGCTGACGATACATATAACAATATAGACCTTACAGGCATAAGTGAGAGTAGCACTTAACAGTATCTCCTCCTGGCATGGATATATATTTATATATAATTATTTGAGTAGATCTCTCACCCAGTTGGAACCAGACAACACCTTCAGCGTTTTCTGGACTCCGTGCTCCAGAAGATGGTATGGACGACTTCCCTGAAGAAGAAGCGTTTTTAACGAACCCATTGTTCAGAACTTTGAAACCAGCTCCACCACCCACAGTGTGTTTACTATTGCTTAAGGCTAATAGAGCTTGAGTTTCAGAGAGTTTTGTTGATTGCTTAGCGATGGAGAGCCTTCAGAGCAAAATATAGCGAAAAACAGAAAGTTTTTTTAATTTAATTTTATTTCGTTACTACCATATTGTTTTCTGTTGTTTTGAACTTGGTGGTGTATGAACCGTGATGCTTTTGAAGATTAACTTAACCAAATTTTGACTTTTCGCCTTTCCGATTATTATACATTCTAGAAAGTTTGTGTCACTTTATGCCACTTCTACTCCAAGCTTAAACACTTCTTAAAAGTGTATAAAAAAAAAAAATATGCTTTTATTAGGTGCGACATGCGTCCTTCATTCCCAGAGCTCGCTAACCCATATTTTACAACTGTCCGTATTCAAGAGAGTCCTAACGCATTCCAGGAAAACTGTTATGCCCAGGATGGCTCATACCCAATGATCATTATGACTATTACTGGACGTTAATTTCCTTAAGTGATACTGATAAACGACCATATTTTTCTTTTGTAAATTTTGAAAAAAAATTAGCTATGAAAGTCAAATGACAAATTATTTACCTTATGATTAACTATCCATTTCATAAATTTTGTGGATATACTTTGTGTCTTTATTTAATTCATAGCTAAATATTTTCTAGAATTACGTAAACAAAAACGTACTTTAGTTTTGGAAGGAAAACTTGATGCGTTAGTACAACAGTCCGTTAATCTTTTAACATGGTTAACACTGAACCTACTGACATTTCATGCATACTTATTTCTACCACAATATCTCGGAATAAAACAATAGAGAAGAGTAGATATCGAAAAAAACACTTTTGATATATATATATTTTTTAAAAGTATTAAATTCAACAAGCAATTTAATGAATTGTTTCCGATAACTCCCATTTCAGGAATCCCAATGGGTGATGTGATTTAGTATTTTTTTTTATTAAAATCTAATCTTTCTTCAAAAAATTAGCAAGCAATTAGGATTTTAAATTAATTTCAATAGTTTACTTTTTTTATGTAGGTGGGTACTAATCTTGGACTATCATTGCTAATGAATGATTCCCAGAATACTAAATAAAATTTATGTGTAAAGTAAAGTGTTAGAAAACTAGTAGAGAAGTAAAGTTTTACTATCAAAATTAGAATAAGGTTAAAATTTTTTTTTTTTTTAAATAAACAAATGAACAAGCAGTGACTAAACACAATGTTACATGTCAACGTCAAAGATGAATTTTTGTTAAACCAATAAATTTTCTCACAATATTTTTTATTTGGCCACAAAGACACAGATGGTCATTATGTTTGTATGACTTTTAGTGCTGTTTTTTAAAGAAGAATAACGTTCTTATTTTTGATTTGTGCATTTCTATAAAACCTTTATTGATGAAGTAGGGAAGAATTAGAAATAAAAACTTTTCCCGACTGGAAAACAATAGATCATAGATATGTCTATCTATAATCTAATGCTTTTCCCAACTTACATTTTGGAATGAACAGGATCGAATAATTAAATTAATAATTAACTTTAGTTAAGAATCAGTGATTATCCGAAACAAACAACGTTGAGAGAAAAACGGTTTCTTCAAATGATACTTCAATAATTTAATAATGATACTTTAAGTTTAGTAAGAACCATGATTTATAAGAATCACGGTAACGACTTAGGTATAGCATTGTACCGGGTGAAGAAATGTGAGCCAATTAAAGAACAGTGTTGCCTTAGATAACTTGAGCGGATAAAGTTAACGAAACAGTATAGTTTATCTGATTTGTGTAATGTTGATCCAGTTGGCAACACTGCTGTTCATGACTCTGTACTGATCTAGTGTTCTGCATGTTAATTATTTGCATTCAATAATTCATGGATATGCAATGCTTTATTGAAAGTATTAATAATATGTTCTTCTAGAGATAAGCAAAAATAGTATATAATATAAGCTAAAACTGCTACTGCTAATTTTAATTAATATTTAAAATGAAAATTAGATACCTATTATTTTTAAGCAACACGGTTGAATTCTGCAATAAATGCCGTTGCCTTTTCCGAAGTTTGTGAGGAGACACCAAGAATTAGATATACTTAATTTATAAAGAAATCGTTTTTATTTTTAGAAATTTGAGTGAACTGTGATTTAATAACAGAATTATAGTTTTTGTTCTACATTAGGAAGGTATTCCTTCTACTGTGTTTTCAGCTCTCAAAATCTAGACTGTCGTATGGAGGGGAGTCTTTAACAGGATGAAGGAATTTGAGGAAAGATTATATCAGTAAACAAAAAAAAAATTTTAACATTTAATCTTAGCGTTAATTCAAAACCATGTTTTTTGACTTAATGAGTTTCACTTGTAACCCCACGATATGTTGATACCTATTGATGAAAATTGAAAATCTGAAAACGTATTCTAGGCCTTTCATGAATATCGATTCCTCTCCGATCTGGGACACCTGATACCAAATAGCTGTCATTAGTTTGTTCCATATCTACGGTAACTAGCTGCGTAACTCCCATCGTATCGGCTGTATACAAACTCTACCTGCCGTTTCGACGGCGTCTGTTCAGCCTCGATCTATAATCGTGTCTCTGAGCCGTATACAAATTGATATTGAATTTTTGTACTAATTATTTTGATAAGCGAGATATATAATTAATGCAGGATAAGAAAAAAAAAAAAAAATAACTGCTTACTGAAGATCCTTTGTAGTAAGCAATTATAAAATTAAAATCTACTCTAATTTATTATTATTAGGCACGACCTGGACCCTCTCTCCTTACGACGCGCCCAAATGATCTTCATTTTCTCCCATGTTCTCTTCTCCTATCCTCCGACCAAGTTCTCCCAGTCCTCTTGACTCCGTTTTCTGGACGTACCTCCCACGCATTCACCTTTCCTCCGTAAGAATTTCTGTCTAGAGGTTCTTTTGGGTTTGTTTTTGCACTTTTTAGGTCTTTCTTCACTTATGTGCTCAGGGCAAAGTTTTAAGGTTTATTGTTGCCTTTAGGATCTGATGGGTCAGTCTGTGTTCGGGTAGTCTACGTATGTGTCCATAAAATTGCAGTCTGCGTTTCCTTATGTCTGCCTCGATGTTTGAATGTTTCTCTATGGTTTTATTATGTTAGAGTCTGTAGCTATCTTCAGTCTTTAAGGGACCAATAATTTTCCTAATTATTTTTCGTTCTGCCTTCTTGATGTTTTCTAATGCTTGTTTTCTGTTAAGTACCAGGGTTTCAGTTGCGTACAAGGCTGCCGGTTTGATAACAGTGTTGTAGTGTCTGATCTTAGCTTGAATGGGTAAGCACTTTTTATTGTAGATTTGATAAGTTCTTCCATAGGCTTCCTTTAGCTTCAGTTCCCTGCTTTCTTGTGATCTTTTCTCAAGTCCCGAAGGCTCGAGAATTTCACCCAGATATTTGAAGTGTGGAACTCTTTTATGATACCGTATTTTGTGATCAGAATCTTGGTTTCTAATTGTGTGCCAAAGAACACTGTCTTCTCAAAAGATATCTGAAGACCCACCTTTTTTGAACATTCTACTAGAGTTTCAACCAAAGTGTTTGCTCCATATTCCGTTTCAGTCAATATTGCGAGATCATCAGCGAAAGCTTGGAAATTAATTTCCACATTTCTTCCAACTTTAATCGGTTTCCAAAATCTTTTCTGTAAAAGATTTCCTCGCCATTCTCTCATGACTTTTTCTAGAAACAGACTAAAGAGGAGTGGCGAAAGACCATCTGCTTGTCTAACCCCTGTTCAAATATCAAAAGGTTCTGAGACCTCCCCTATGAATTTTACTTTGTATTTTGCGTTAGTTAACGTTTCTTTGATTAGATAGAGGGTCCAGACCAAATTCGTACAGAACATTGAAGAGGGATTGGCTATCGATGGAATCATAGACCTTCTTAAAGTCTACGAAAATGCATATAGTAGGTTTGTGCCGGACAGATCGATATATCAGCGTGGTTTTCAAGTTGAAAATTTGTTCCAAACACGAACGACTCGGTCGAAAACCGGCCTGATATTCCCCGATCATGTGTTCTAGTTGCTCTTCTGTTCTATGTAACAGGGCTATGGAGAGTAATTTGTACGTGACAAGCAAAAGGGAAATTCCTCTCTAGTTATTAACATCGGTTCGATCGCCTTTTTTATATAGAGGGTGGATGAGGGCACATTTCCAGTGTTCGGGCAGTTTCTCTGCTACACACATTTATATTTTAATTTTGGTAACTATTATTGCAAAATCTAAAAGTTAATTTCTGTACATACTATCAGCTTGACTAATTTTTTTAATATTTCACTGGTACCATTGATCTAAGAATGCGGCTAACAAATAATAAAAAAGAAAATTCAATTTCTCCGTGACTTGGAAAAACAGTAGATCATGGATAGGTTTATTTATAATTTTCTGATTTTTCCCATTTTACACTTTGGAAATAAAAGGAACAAAGACAGTCATCGTTCGTCTCCTCACCAGTGTGGTTCGGTGGCCCTGCAGAAGACCTGCAAGGCAGGTCGAAACGTTGGAACTTATTAAAGTATTTCAACTTAGACGCGGTGTTCCTCATTGACTGCATCCCTGATCATCTTCTTCTCCATAAAAAGAACAAATTACTTGAATTAATATTTAAATTAAATTAACAATTAGTGATTATTCGAAATAAACAAAGTTGAGAGAATTCAAACGTGATATTTTTCATTCAAACCAATATAGATAGCTTCTTAACGTTAGTTCCTAGTGATAAATATTAATAAACAAAAAATAGTAATAATAATAGTAATAATATTTTTTGATCAGGAAACACAGCTAGAGTTAGTAAAAATGTTACATTTTTGAGCTTCGAAACAAGGTTAGATGATCTTGGCGCTGTTTTTTGGTGTTATCGATTTCCATGTCTGTAACTGCTGTATGTACTGTAGGAATGGATCTTGATACAGCATATCGTAGTTTTTGGATTCGTCCATGTCATAGAGCGATGGCGGAGGCGCTCAGCAGCTTCTCCGTGTTCCAATAGTAGTTTGTATAATCCCTCAGGGTGTACCTGTTTATTTAAAGTACTGATAAAGTTATGAGCGTTGACTGTCCATCGATAACGTTTAATGCGTGTATTGAATTCATCGTTTTTAGGGAATGGATCATTATGACATGTAACGATTGTTGGTGTTCTATTTATTAGATTTTTGGATTCGTATTTGATGTTAGCCGGCAACGGTGTTCCCGCGAATAATTGTTTGAAATGTTTTCTAGGCTAGCGGGTTCTACGTTCGGTTCATCAAAAATAAGTAGATTCCGTCTAGGACAGTCTTGAAATGGGAAACGATACCCAAAAAAGTGTAACCCCAGCCAAAAGACATCCATGTGAAAACAATAAATTATGCATTGTTGTAATATAAAACTTTAAATTATAAGGATGAATTAAAACATCAGGCGTCTTATTTTTTAAGGATGTATATATGTTGTCTTATTTTTAATATTACATCATATTAGCTGGTTGTCTTTAACATTACAATTGGGAATAAAATTTATTCTAAAAAACAATTTACAAACTTTCTTTTCTTACTGTTTAAAAAATGTGGAATCTAAAGTTGAAGGAATTTCTGATTGCCATTATCTCTGAAACCCTAATGAAGGCTTGCAATGCAAGTCGAAACGTCGGCATTATAAATTAAAATATTATTTTTCATTGCTGTGTATCTATGACTGCATACCCCATCAATCTACAGCTCAAAATACTTTTCACTCAACTGATACCTTATCAACACTAAAGTTTAATAGAATGAAAAATCTGAAACAGGCATGGAAAAGTGGTCCAAGCTATTATCTCAGTTTATCTGTTATTTTTTACTTAAAAAAAAAAAAAAAAAGTATAAATATTTTATATTTTTGACGTCTGTATGAGCGATGAACAAGAAGTAGTGAAGGTCAGTTTTACTGATAAAGCCCCATCAGTTCCAGCAGCGTTGATGGCTGTGGCTTACCAGTGACTGGAGAAAGTTAGTGAAAACTGATTCAGCGGCACGGCCTATTTCTGGAGTCCGAAGCGGCGGAGTTAGTCAGTCGGGCTGGAAGTAACTAGGCTAGTGAAAATTATCAGGGTTCTCTAGTTTTAGCTAAAAATATATTCAACTATATTCAAATGGAAAAATATTCATTTAAAAAAATAAAATGACCCCTTTTTTACGCTCTGACTGGTTAATTAACTATGTTACCTAGTCTTATGTAAGTATTATAATTAATGTTAATTAACACTTTATCTGTTTCAATCAAAGAGAAGTTTTGCCATTTTTCTTCATGTTTAGGATTTGTAACTAGAATTCATTTTCATGAAGTAAGTTACATAGAAAAACGTAACATAAAATGACCTGAAATGCGAAATAAAATTAATTTGTTACATTAAAATTTATCTGATCGTTTAATAAAGAATAATAATTGTTAAAATTTAATGATTTAAAAAACTAGAAAAGTACGCTTTCATAGCAAACCTAAACTAAAAATCTAAATGTAGTGAACAATTTGCAGCAGTCAGATGTTTTACTTTTTAGAGTCCAAGGATTGAAGCTAATATCCCTGTACTATTAGTGATTTTTTTGCAATATTAACACAGTTTATCAAAACTCAACAAACAATTTTTGTTTTTTTGACGTATCTTAGAGTAGGAATGGGCAAATTTTAACTTTAAAAATCCTATCTTGCACAAAATGTAATGATCTACAACTTTTATTTTAATGCATTTTTTTTTTTTTTTATTTGATTAGCAATTTTTGCGTTACAGGCTCTTAAACATGTCCAAAATTAACTTTTTGTGAAAGTTGGAAAAATTTCTTCGATGACAATCGATTTTGGCTAAACGACTAAATCATATTAAGCTTAAGGGATGTCTTTAGACGCCAAATTTGATAAACATTAATGTTGTTAATAAAACATTTTTCGATTGAAAGAATTTTCTATATATTTTTTTCCAAAATCTGAAAAAAAGTTTGGGTTTTTTTGCCTCCCAAACATTTTCTTCTTATCAAATTTAGTTTTATTTTTTATATCTTATTCGCAGGACCCATCTGAACCATATAAAAACATAAAACCTACTACTCCATATTTTGGGGGTGATTTAACTAGACTGAGTCGTTAGTCCTTGAAACGTGTGTAAATTTTCAGATTAACCAGATTGCTGTAAGAAAGGGAAAGATTCCGTTACATACAGGTGAAGTTAATAAAAGAGTATTAAAAATGATTGTGTTTAACAATACATTTCACTGAAACGTTATTTATTCTTACAGAAAATACATTTGTCTGGCTGCGCTCCTGCGTTTTTGTTGTATATATTAATATAACTACGTTGATGGATACTTTTTTTATTTATCTTTCATTTTGAATCGACGCCTATAGCTCAGACCATGACAATCTGCGGATGCCATAACAGGATAGCTGTCATGTCAGGCATGAGAGTGGTCAGCTCCGAGCATTATACACATCTCACACGATGTTTAACAATAAATAAAAAAATAGTTTAAAAAACACACACTTTAATAGCAAACTGAACTAAAAAGTAGAAAATAATTTTTTATACAATATATACTACTATGACAAGTGACAGGATAGATAATATTGTAGCATGTGATCCATATTAAAGTTTAAAAGAGATTTCTCGTTATATAAGTTTTAATATATGTAGATAAGACAAGATGCAATACCAGGACTTGACTTTTTTAGTCATTAAATTGTATTTGTTCATCAGACGGATCCATATATTAATGAAAGGGCTTGAAAATGGCAATAGGCATGAAACGTTGCCCATTTTAGAAAATCATTGTGAATATAATATGGTTTTTAAATAAATAATGTTGGGAGATTAGATTACTTTTATAAAATACCTTGTAGAAAATAATTTTTATTTCATGAATAGTTAGTGTAACGGCAATAGAAAAACCGACAATCAATTATAATTAATTTGGAATACAATTAAAGTAAAACTTAACTAATTAACAAAATAATTCAATTTATAGTAAAAAAAAAAAGCGAGTAGGTGTAAAAACACCTAATCAATGCAAATTTAACCAGGTTAAGAATTACTGACATGCGTGAAAATATCATTGAAGAAATAATGCTCTGTTGCATAGTTCGCTACAAGATTTTTGTCGATAAATAAATGAAATTTAATTATTAGTTGAAATAAATAGTTAAAAAGTTCTTTAGTTATAAGAGCGGGCGTAGCCTCGATGGTGATGCTAGTTAATCATAGTTGTTAGGCTTTACATTGCAGTAACACAAACTTAATCATGAAATAAAAATTTATTTCTTACTTTTTTGTTCGTTTTGTGATTAAAGCGTGTTTTTTTTTAACCAAAATTTATTTTCTTAATTTTTATTCTTCAAAGGATGTCAATAGTATTTATAATCAAGAGCCTCTATTTTAATCATGTTTACATAACCTTTCCATTTCATCTCACACGTCACTGTTACATGAAACATTCCCCTCGAGAAATAAACTTCATTCATTTAAAAATACTGCAGCAACATCTGTGGTACGACAATCATTTCCATTTATGTTCTTTAATTATCCTCCATGGGTAAGAATTTTTTTTATCGGTTGAGGAGAACGACATTTACCGATGTCTCTTAAATGGTGTACAGTTAACCTGCAAACTTATCTATATATTTTGTTTTATGATCATTCTCTGGTGAGGACATTAGAACAAAGTTGTGACTTGGCAAGCTTGAAACTTGACATGGATATTGTCTTTTTATTAAAGTTTTTTTATTAAAAATAAATAATATATTTCACTACTTTTTTTAAAGAACCTTGCACTTGGCTAAGACAATGTTAAGTACGGCCACACCCTCTGCTAACTCAACTGTATCGTCACGCCGGTAGGACAGCCTTCCGTCCTGGCTTGTGTGTCTGGTCTTTTGTCCTTATCGATGTTCCGTTAGGTACGATGAAACCTTTGAATAAAGGACAGAAATGTTTTGTTCTTCAATCAGAGGTCTGCTCAGAGTAGAGATTGTGTTTATATACACCTAAAATACTACAAAGTGCTGCTGAGCCAAATTTTTTCCGAGAGCTATGTAGTACCATAAAATTCAATATTGAAATTTTAAACTTTAATGTCTCTAATGAAGTAGTTAATGTTGATTTTTCTTTTTAATTTCTAAATTTATTAAAATTCTACTTGTTCCCGTTAAACAGATACGCAATCTAGGACTCCATATTTTTATTTTTTTTAAATACTGATAAATTTTTTATGTGCTCTTGCGACAACGCCTTATTTCTGTTATAATCATCAATTGCGAATAGAAGTTTATAATACAATATTTTTGCAATTTTTCACCCCACTTTTGACTTGAATACGTCTTTAAATTTGCCACCATACGGGGGAAATCCAAAAAACCTAATGATAAAATCGGGGGATACAGTTTGGCGTTGTAGTTTCAAATCCACTCTCTACATCCAAAATTAAACTATACCACTGGATAGCTAAAGGATCAAAGGATTCATTACGATAAGCTAGAACAGTGACGCATCGCATGCGGTGGAGGGGGAAGCCCCGCAATTTTGAGGTTATTTCGCTGCGTATCGAGATTTGAAATTAGTATAACTTTTGACTCGGAGAAGCTACGATATTCGTTTAAGTTTTAATCGTCAACCAACTGTCTTCAAAATCTTTCGATTGCATGTTAAATATTAAAGTAGTGACAGAGAATATAATAAGCTGTTTGAATAAAAAATATTATCAAAAATATATAAAGTCGGCCTATGCGCATTGAAAAACCAAAACCAAACACAGAGATCGTATACGGTTAGAAAGGGCTTCTCAAGAACATTCGAATGGGAATAATAAAAAACCATATGACCAAGTCAAGCAGTGCCGGGAATGTAAAATTTCCTGATCAGCATTGTTTTTTACTTATTACCGCCATTAATGAGCACAGCTTGGTCGTAACTCATAAGATATCTCTAACGATGCAATCATCAACCGATCTGACTATTTGGCAATCAGCGAAACTTGGATGGAAAATTCCATGATAGTGAATGTGTCTAGCTTTGATCTGAGATCATATTGTGATATCGCTAAGAACACACAAATTGTAACTACATCATCGGTAGCGGTATCATCATCATCAAGTCACAAATCCAGTGAAGTCGCCATATATTGCAACATCAATAGCTTTACTGATTGTTATAGAGTTAACATTGTCATTTCGGAGATTTGTTTGGAAATGAAAGATGCAAAACCTAGTGATGGCTGTCTTGTAAACGTAAAGGCCAAAGGGCATCTTCAAATTCGTACTCGGGTGTGTGTATATCCACCCGGGCAAAGCGTTAGCAGAAATTGAACTCTTATGTTACGATTGTTCTTAAAATATTCCAAAAACATCGCTAAAATTATACACGATTACGACCCTGATATTACTACACCAGTTATGATAGTTGGAGACTTTGATGTTGATCTCTCACAAAACCGCTTATTGCCCGACTTCATGCTCAGCGAGTTCAATTTGTCTTATATTGAAACAACGTTAGGTAATACCTGTATTTAACGGTTACCAGAAATCTCGATGTATCTTGTATGCCATTTGCGTCGTACTTTTCGTATCACAGGCCTGTGATTAATAAGGTTATATTGTAACATAATAATTATTTTTTCCTTGCTTTTATCCTAAATGCATAAATTAAAAAACATGATTTAAAAAATATAACCCGTTACATAAACGTATTCACGTCCATGACACAGCCACACCCCTTAAAAAAAAAAAAAAAAAAAAAAAATGTCAATTCGACCCAGCAGCGTAGATTTTGGCAAAATAAGTATTAAAAAAAATCTTTTTTTAAAAACATTTTATAACAATACCTAGTTACATAAATTACATTAAATATATGAATTATATCTTAATTTCTATTAAAGATATAAAGACATTTATAAATTGTCTCATTATTAAATTCGAAAAGTAACATTACTCATTTATCATTTGGGGGAAATCGGGAGGAAGTTTTGAAATGGCTGGGGAGAAACGAGGGATATTTTGCTGCTACCCGGGTGAAAACTGTTATGTCGAATCGGCAGGACTGCGTACGAGACACGTACCTTCCAATTTTTACAATTCAAAATACTCCCAAATATATACTTGGTAGGAGCTTCTTTAAGGTGGATCATTTATTCCTTAAATGGAAGACTCCTGCTTTAGATAACATCGTATTACAATTTTTTTCATTACGAATAAGTGAAAATTTAAAAAAATATATTTATAAATTTATATTTATGTCATTTATTTGTAGAAACATTGAAAATAAAACTTGAAATAAGTCAACAACTCTAGAGTTCCTTTAACTTTCTCCTTGCCTCTGGTGCCGAGCATACTCAGTACCCTGATAAGGTCCTGTTGGATCATAGCGCCCCGACACCTCTATACTCGGTCACGACTCCTTTGTATATAAGGACACCATCTGCTCGTTAAAAGAATACTTCAACATCCCAACCATAATCACCTCAACATTTTGTCTGTAAACCACAACTATTATCTATTTCCTTAGCCGTGAAATGTCTGTTCGTGAACAGACCGAGTGACAAGCCATTATTGTGATGACTAGCATTGTGTCCTAGGCCTGACTATTTATGCAGATGTGACAGGCTTTCTTCTGTGTAAACACTGATAATATGTACACACCGCCTGTTGATATACTCAAGTGCCATTGTGTTCAATAGAATGTCATTTTACTTCTTTCACGACAGATGGCTGTGGGATCTGTATTTTGAAGACAGCATGTTTGTGTTATGTTGTAAAGAAAATATTTAATTCCATAAACGTCACGTAACCTAAAAGTAAACTACAAAACCGTGTTATTAGTCAATATTATAAAACCCATTAAGTGTATTCGGCTAATGATTGTATATACTTATTTATGTATAGAAATATATATATATATAAAGTAATAATGCCTATAACAATATTATTCTTGTAATAATATTTTATTTTATTAAAAATAGGTTTTAATATTTTTGTATTTTAAATAACACAATGCAAATTACAAATAAAAATGTGCGACTTTCATTTTTTCATTTAAAATATTTTCATTAAAAATAAAAAATAGAACGAAACTCTTCTCAGAATGGAATATTTAACGTTCTTTTTTGCTTTTGTCCGAGAAGTCATATGTATCTATCTATCCATTCTGTGAATCATAAGTTATATGGGCATGATTTATGAATGCGTTTATCCAAAATATGATTTTTTTTTTGTTTACAAACATCACATTTATGTTAGTACGTACATACCAAACTTAAAAGACTCTGCTTGTCGTTTTCGAACTCAACATTTACTAGACAAGCGTTCAAAGCCTCCGATGATTATAAAAGACTCATTTACATGAGAGTATTAAGACCTATTTGGACATATGGAGTTGCGCTTTGGGGTTTCACTAAACCATCCAATTCATCTCGTATCCAATCCTTGCTATCCCAAAATACTTCGAAAAATCCTTAATGTTCCTTACTTTGTCCTAAACAAACTTATATACCTTAATGTTTCATATGTTGTATTACTGACAGCCTAAAGCTACTATAAAGGGTACCTAACCTTTCATAATACCCTCCATAACCATTCCAATCCACTAGTATCTCAACGTGCTTCCCATTCTATTTCAACCCATCGAAGATGGGCAGGGTACCTTCTAATTTAGAACTTTTATGAACGTTGTAATCACATTTAGTAGATGCATTTTTTTTTCTAATATTGTTGTAAATTTCAGTTAATACATAAAAAAAAAAAAAGTATGCATTTTAAGGAGCCGAATGAAATATCCTCTGGAGTAAAACGATCAGCTAAAGTTGAGAAGCATGCACCACTGGGTGCGGTCTCCCACTTGCCAACCAATGCCATGGTTGTTTACATTTTATTTTATTTTATTAGTTGCACTTTATAAATAATTTTGCACAATGTTGCAGTGATTTAGTAAATTCGATAACAACGAATCAGCTGAATCATAATTTATACATGTTTAGGGTTATTTTGTATGTTTCAATATTTATTCGATAGTATGTTGAGATTTAAAAAAAAATTAATCAATTTTACCTTTTTATATTTATTAATATATTTTTGATTAATACTTAAGTAATATTAATTTATTTCTCTTCTCTTATGTATGTAATGTTTCTTGTTGTTATTATTTTTTTGTGTTCGAGTATGTACTCCAAAATCTATTTATATTTTAATTTTTGTTTTCTACATATGTTTCTTGTATTGTATTTATTAATGCCTTTGTTAGAAATTAATATATCCAGATTATAGTAACATGTCATTATGCTGTTTTATTACTCTTATGGCAAATGTGTCCCAGAATAAAGTTTATTTTTCACTGATTCGCTGATCTTAGATATTTTAATATAGTACTGATAACTGTTTTGCATTCTTAGATATTTGTTTAAAAATATCTATTACTTTCTAATATAAGTAAATCTAATATAGGTAAAGCTCTAAATAATGCAGGTTACGTTAAAATGTCTTAAAACTGCTTTGTAAAGAATTAAATTATTTTGGAAAGTCTATGGTTTTTTTATATTTAAAAAAAAATTCCTTCCGGATGTTTTCTAAATGTATATTAATATGCTTATCAAACAATGTTTTATTTTCAAAGATTATACCTGACGTGTCATTAAGAAAGAAGAAAGTAGTACATTAGCATTGGTGATTTGAGGAAAGTCATTCAGGTATAAATAAAATTAAATAGGGCTTATGCAAAATCCTTGAGACAATTCGCAATTGCATGGTAGATCGAGGTTGTGAAAAGAAGTTAATTTGAAATGAAATGAAACAAAAAACCTATCGATTTGATTGAAATGAATGATTGAATAATGCTAAAGTATTGGAAGAAGGTGATTTTACTAAACCATCAACGGTTCGATCCTGACTTAAGTACTTTGTCTATGAATATTTTATAGAGGAAAAGGTGTAAATATGGGCATCCTCTTTTGTTTTTGATTTAAAGTAACTTTCAACTTGAAAAAATC
The DNA here is from genome assembly GCA_003667255.2 of Euschistus heros. NCBI lineage: Eukaryota > Metazoa > Arthropoda > Insecta > Hemiptera > Pentatomidae > Euschistus > Euschistus heros. The sequence continues at coordinate 735,346 of RCWM02000433.1, read as the reverse complement.
TAGATTTCTTTCTTTCATTATCAGCTGTAACAAGTTTCTTAAATGCAGAAAGGCAAAATAGTGATTAACATCAATTATATCATTTAAAAAACGACGATTTCCAAAAAGCTTTCAAAATAGCACTAGAAAAATTGAGGTCTAAATATGGGCCCTCTTCAAAAAATAGTTTAAAATAGGATAAAACAATTTGAAACGGAAGAGAGTTTACTTATTTCAGGAACGAATGATTTACAGAAATCGCAATCATAACTGACTCTTTAAGCCCCGGCACAATCTAAGTTCACATATTTGGTACATAACACATTTTGCCCACACATCTACCTAATTGTCTTCAAAGAACCTTCCA